>PVJX010010113.1:0-58812 GCA_004027295.1 Dolichotis patagonum
AAAGTTGTGAGTATCAAGTATTCTGTTCTAGCAGTGGGAAAACTGACAACTATAGTGTTTGTGTATGTATGTGTGTAATCTTTAGTGCTTTCCACATTTAAGATATCATCTGTGAATAGAGATAGTTTTATCTCTTCCTTTCCACTTTAGGTGCATTTATTTAACTACTGAAATTGCTATGGCTTTGACTTCTACTACTGTGTTGAATTAAAAGGGGCAAAAGTAGGCATTTTTGTCTTATTCCTAATCTTAGCAAGAAATCTTTCAGTGTTTCTCCACTGAGTATAATATTAGCTTTTGGCATTAATGTATAAATGTTGTTATGTTGGGGTAGTTTCCTTCTACTACAAGTTTGTTGAGAGTTTTTATCACAAAAGTGTGTTGAATTATATCAAGAACCTTTTCTGCCTCAATTGAGATGATCCCCTTCATTCTGATAATGTGGTATGCTACACTGATTGATTTTTGTGAGTTGAACCATCCCTGCATTCCAGGAATACACTGCTTCCTTGGTCACGGTGTTTTGTTTTGTTTTGTTTTGTTTTGTTTTGTTTTGTTTTTGTCTTTTTGAGACAGGGTCTCACTATGCAGTTCAGGCTGGACTTGAACTCACTTTGTAGCCCAGGCTGGCCTTGAACTGGCAGTTATTCCCCTGCCTCAGCCTCCTGCATACTGAGATAACAGGTGTGTGCCACTATGCCCAGCTGGTATCTAGTCTTTTAAATGGGGTATTGAATTCTATCTGCTAGTATTTTGTTGAGCTCTGTTGCAATGACATTTTTCAGAGATATTTGTCTGTGGTGTTTTTTCTCTTATACTGCTGAGTCTGGCTGTGGTGTCACAGAATGAGATTGGAGTGTTCTCTTCAGTTTTTTGAGAGTGAGGATGATTGGTGTTAATTCTTCTTTAAATGTTTGGTTCCCTAGTGCAACTACCTAGTGCTGGTCCTATCTTTGTTGTGAAGTTTTTGTTGTCAATGAGACACCTTTTTAGAATGAATGTTATAACTTCTACATACAAAAACACTTCCCTTTCAGAGGACTAGTCCCTCACTTTGGAATGTGGTATACCTTTTGTAACAATGTTATTTTTCTCAGAAGATTTTTTTAGAACACTTCTTTGGGGTAATAAGTTTTGGTTACTTTGTTGCCATAGTTTTTTTCTTCTCAAACAGAAAACAGAAAAAATTAAAAGCAAGTAAAACCAGAGCTGGTTCCAGCCTTACCCATGTTTTCACTTTTCTAGATATTAAGTCTACACTCAAAGATTTGCTACCATTTCAGATATGTAATAGACTATACCAAACTGCAAGTTCTAATTCATAGTAAATGAGTTTACAGTGGATGCATCCCTTTGCGTAGAAATTCCTAGGCAGGGCTGTCCGCAGACCCTGGAAGCCATAATTTTATGGGAGGACTAGAGAACCAGTGTGAGGGTCTTGCATGAATACAGGTTCCGCTGCTTTGCTCCCTGTACTGTGTTGAGCAAGTTTGCAAGACTGTCCGTGGTTGCTGTTTTTATTGCTCCGCAGTGTTGGGGACAGAACTCAGGACTCCTGTGTGCCAGGCAAGTGCTCACCATTGAGCTCCACCTTTAGCCCTCCCTCTCTCATAATCGTTTATGAGCCTTTTCCTTTTCTTTTCTTTGCAGTGTTGGGGATTGAACCCAGGGCCTCACACACACAAGGCAAGTGCTTCACCCCTGAGCTTCAGCCCCAGCCTTTTCTGAGCCTTTTGAGAGGAAGTTGCTTATACTGAAGCCCTTTCTCCCTATGTACCTGAGTTTAGACTTCCCAAGACTGGAGCTTGCTATATATTTGAAGTTGACCTTGCCCTCACTGTGTAGTGCAGGCTGGCCTTGAACTCAAGGGAAATCCTCCTGCCTCAGCTTCCTTCCCAAGTGCTGGTACAAG
Source organism: Dolichotis patagonum (assembly GCA_004027295.1). Lineage (NCBI taxonomy): Eukaryota > Metazoa > Chordata > Mammalia > Rodentia > Caviidae > Dolichotis > Dolichotis patagonum. Next base: position 1,913 of record PVJX010010113.1, read on the forward strand.
TCTATGCCATCATACCCAGCTATGATAATGACATTATTAAATGTATGGTCCCACCTCCTCCCCCTTTTACAGAGAACTCTTCATTTTTCTGTTGACATTCCCTGGGATTCGTGTGAGGTTATCTATTCTTGAATCTTTCTCAGGGTGTTGCATTTGGAGACACAGAACACCCTCAGCTTTTTACCTGGCAATCCACATGCAGGCCTGAGTCAAAGTTAGGGATCAAGAGAGAGCTTTCTTTGGGTAACCCTAATTTGCCTCAGCACATTTCTTTCCTACCTAAGCAACCCTACTGCAAACCTGGTGTATGAGAAGATTCCATAACTAGCTCACACAAAGATAGGAATGTTACAGTTAGAACACGACCCCATCCTTGTATCTGTCCCGAGCCTGTGCACAGCGTTGCTTAGGGTTCTTTGGTTCCCAGCAACAAGAACCATCCCCATCTGACTCACACACAGTGGGGATTTGCGGAAGGGTGATGCTCAGGAATTCAAACCGCCAGCCTCTGGGAGGTTGAGCGGGGTGGGCGCAGCAAGGGGCCCAGGAAGTCTTTTTTTTTTTTTTTAAATGACATGGGCTTCTTTAGCTATCTGGAGAGGCACACAGACTCCTCCAATAGCATTTTATTTTATTTTATTGGTACCAGGAATCGAACTCACGATCTTGTGCTTGCCAGGCAGGCACTCATGCTGCTGAGCTAAATCCCCAGCTGGGGCCCAGGAAGCCTTACAGGAGCTGCTTTCTGGAAGGTTCAGCACTGGCAATTCACTCTAGGGGCCCCAGCCTGTGGGGCGGTACACAGGAGCTGTGTTTGAATTACATGGAGTTAAGGAGGGACGGTTCCCCAAGGAAGAAGGCAAGACGATGGACAGCACAACAGACATGCGGCACCCCACCCTGCCGTTTTCTTGGCCTCCCAAATCCCCCACAAAGGCAAAGACTTTGCTTTGCTGACCCATGCGGATATGTTCTCCACGGGGCCAGCCTGGTCTTTGCTATGGTGCATGCCATGTTATAGCAGCCACAGCTAATGGCCCAGAGTGGTCTGGGTAAAGCTCTAGGAAGCCCCTGTCCCCAGCGCATTTGAGGTGGTATGTGTCAAGGCCCTCAGGTCATGCCTGAAGCCTCTCAGGTGGTGCTGAAGCTGATACACACACTGCAGCACAGGGGGTCTGGTAACTGTGGCAGTTACTAGGGATTAGTGGATGCTGAACATGTACCAGACTAAGGGGCGGTTCACATCCCAGATGGGAGGGAGCCAGACAGACCAGCATTTCAGCACGCTAATTATGACGGTTCATGGTTTAACACTTTTGAATTATTTCTGGAATTTTCCATTTGACATTTGCAGACCATGATTGACCAAAATCAACAAACCATGGAAAGTAAAACCACAGATAACGGGGAGTACTGTGTAAGACAGCTGATCAGTGGTCTGGGGAGTAATTTAGAACAGAGCCCAGTGTCAAAAGGTGGGTGAGTCTGTTGGAAATGAGAGATTAGCAGAGAACCAAAGGAACAAGCAGGAGAGTCGGGAAGTACAGGGCAGCGAAGAGGCCACAGTGGCCACGTGAAGCCCAAGTTCTGAGGGACAGAGGTAAATGCAGCCATGCGGGGTTCAAAGGCAGGGGAGCCAGCAGACAGAGGTATAGGATGAAACCCCACATGTGCTGGAAGTAGACCTGGGTGCAGGGGGTCTTGGAGCTGCTCAGGTTGACACCTGCCCTGCAGCCCATCCTGGCTGCCGGGCCCCCTCGGGGCCCCTGCCAGTGGCCTTCAGACAATTTGCCTGGCTAGGAAATTAAGTGATGCTTCTTTTTGGTCACTGAGTCTGGGGTGTTTTGTTACACAACATATTTGGTAACAGATAAATGTACAAGATCTAACCATACCAAAGGCCTATGAAGTCTACATTTTCTCCCAGTAGTCATTTGAGTCCTGTTGTGTTTTTTTGAGTTGAAACTATAGCAGTAAAAATCCCCTCTCCAAAACCCCAAAATAGGAGTTGTTGAAGGGAGAGTAAGGGAGTGGGGAAAAAAAAGAATCATGTACAGGTACAAATTCTCTATGTTGGATGTGGTCATTATGTATATCTAAAATGTACCAATAAAACCTGAGTTAAAAAAAATTCAAAAAATCAGACAAGCCCTTTCCCTTATAGAACCTACTCCTAACGGGGAAGACAGACCGGGACTTTGTAAACAAATGGACAAATGACAGTGATGTCCTCTTGAAAAAGGGGTCCTTGCTGACCTGTAGGGGTGGGCGGAGGAAGCTTGGTGATAGGTTTCAGCTTTTACAGTGGTCCTGGTGGCCAAAACTGACACTGCGTCTCCGCCCCCTCCTGCCACTCCTGTTGCTCTAGATAATGCGTCGTGTTCTCAGTTCCTTTGGGCCCTGTGTGATACCAGCCAGTACGGAGACCCTGTTCATAAGCTGCTGCTTGAGGAAGCTCTGACGTGCGTGTGAAGGACTTGTTAGGGTCGAGCACTTTTCTCCTTTTCTCAAAACTTGACTCATCCCAAAAGAAAAAATATTCTTTGCATGGATTTTAGCAAGCACAGGTAGAAATGGGGGGAACAAGTTTTAAAATGCCATAATCCCACCTGCTAAGGAACATCACTGTTCAAGTTTCGTGTATGTCCTTTAGATTTTCATTGATACAAATTACCATACCAAACGTACAGCTTTGTAATTGGATTTCACCCCCGGACTGTTGGATTCCTTGCTCTTGTGGGTGTGTGTGTGTGGGGGGGGGCTCCTACCAAAGAAGACTTCTGTTAACGCTTCCATCCCCATGGCAAAGGTGCAGCCACCCCTCCCTCCTGTCCTTGCTTCCCACTGACTCCTAACAAGGCCCCTCTCTAAGACCCTCAGTCCCCTGAGCGACCCTCTGCATTCCAAAGAACAGTGGGCAGAAGACAGAGACCTGTACCACGTGGGGACCTTGTGCAGGATGGCCTCCCTACTCAGCCTGTCCACTGCCTCTTCCAGGGTCCCCTCTTCTGTCCTGGGGACACAGCTGTGGCTTCTGTGACCCAACCTTTGGTGACGTCTCAGAGCCTTGGCCTCTCCCTTCACATCTTCCATCTCCCTGGGTAGAAGAGCTGCCTTTGTCTGGCTCCCTCCTCAGTGTCTGGTCATCTTACTCCCCGTGAGGATGGGTCAGAGCATCAGCAGTCAGCTCTCTGGTGACCTCTCCTCTGAGTGCCTTCCTGGATAAACTCTGCCTGCCATTGTCAGCCATCACCTGCAGCATGGGCCGATCACCTCACACCTGCCCAGAGGCCAGAAGTAAGACACATCTTAGTCCTCGGCAAGTCCCTGCTCCCTCCCCCCACCTAGAACTCAGTGCCTGGACACTCCCTGACCTAGGGCCCCTCTCCACTGCTGCCTCCTGCTGGGCAGTCTTTCCAGCCCTCCTTGGTTTTCAAACTCAGCTCAAACCCTGCTCCATCTTTGAGGTCTCTCCTGGTTCTCCCTCTTGGTTCCAAGGACAGTGTCTCAGCAACTCCAGGAAGCATTTCTTTGTCCTTTCCTGTTTTCTCTTGGACTGTTCACCTTGACCCTGTTTTCTTTCCCATTTTGCTATAGTGACCACTTTAGCCCAGTTCTGAGAGCCAGGCTAAGTCCATGCTGCCTCCTCCAATTCCAGACCCCAGCCCGGGGAAGTGGCTGAAATCACATCCACATTGCACCATCTGTAAAGCAGATGTGGTAACTGTCTCCTGCAGAGACTGCTAGGAGAATGAGAGAAAATAAGGGATTCGTTGTGAATCTCTACAGACCTACGATCATCTTGTGGGCAGGAATCTTGGACCATTCATCTTGTTGCCTCCACTTCCACTCCAACCTAGGACAGTGCTCAAAAAATGATCGCAGAGCTGGACTCTCAGGCCATGGTGTGCACTAGCACCTGAGCCCTCCCTGGATTCACATAGGACTCACGTCACTTAGTGGGTGATCAAGAGGGTGTGCGCCCCTGGAACTCGGGCCTCATTTGTTCTCACAGCCCAGGGGGCCGTGGCTGGGTGCTGAGTCTTGCTAACCAGTCTCTGGACCCTGGAGGAGCAAGGAGAAGTGACATGAAGGCTGAAAGGGCCACATTCCCAGTGCATTCTCATCGAGATGCTTAGCGTGTGTAATTATCCCTGTCTGCATGTGCTTGGCACCCTTGTTCTGAACACCCTTCTGCCCAGTATCACATGGTGCTGATTTTGCTCCAAAAATAATGTCTTCTTCCTTCCTTCCTTCCTTCCTTCCCCTCTTCTCTGCTCTTCTCTTCTCTCTCCTTCTCATAATGCAGAACTTCAAAAAGATCATTTTGAGACAATGTACACAATTACTGGAATAATTAATCTGCATGAGCATTGCTGGAAATGCCTTTTATCTATAGTTGGCTATGCTCAGAAAAATGTAACCTCACTTCGAAATATTCTGTAGAGCCACACTGTAGCCATGCATGGTGGGCTGAGGCTGTGAAGGCAGGCAATGTGCCACCACTCCCGCTCCACAGCCTGTGCCCTCCTTAACAGGGCAGGCCTGTCATGGTGCCAAGTAAACGAGGCTATTTTGGACTCTTGCTATGATTAGTTTCTCTGGATGCTGCTGAAGACTATAAAATATTTAGCACCTACGCCCCCGTACAGACTTGTGCATTGAAAACTTGCAGTGATCACAAAGCCAGATGGAGTCAACCCTTGAGGCATTTACTAAGCACCTACTGTGCGCTTAATGACCCTCAGCTGTGGGCCTTGTTTACAGAGAGGCGGGGAGATGCCTCATGGAAAGGAAAAAGGTCGAATAGCCAGGGCACAGCCCCTGGCACACTGTTGGTGCTCAATGATTGCTCATGGCATGAATGAGTCAAGGCACCCAGCACTGCCACGGGACAGTGTCACCGCAGGACACCGCAGGGTGGGGAATCGCTCCCAGGTTGCTGTGGAAAGAGCGGGGCTGTGTCAACATAGATGTTTGGGTTCTTTCAAGGACTGTGAATGGGGTCATGGCCCTCTCTGCTTGAGACTCTTCACAGCATCTTCCTCAGTGCCTGTCTGTGGCAGGGCCTGAATTTTCCCTTTTTATAGGAAACCAACCTGTCTTGGTTACTTTTCTATCGTTGCTGGGATAAAACACCTGACACCCAAAATAAAGGAAGGAAAGGTTTATTTAGTTCACGGTTCTGGAGGTTTCTGTCCATAATCAGCTAGCTCCAAGGCAGGGTGGCATGGTACTGGGGCAACACTTCAAAGCAGCAGCCAGAGAAAAATGGGGAGTAAGCCTCTTCTCTTCCCTTATACACAGGCCACACCACCCCCTCCGGGCTGGTATAGCACTCACAAAATGTCTGCCCTCCTCTTGCACAGGATGAGGATATTTATGAAGAACCCTAGCTCCCTGCTGTCTCTCAGTTAAGCTTCTAAACTTTTCAAATTGACGCAATGTATCAACCATAGCACAACTTTATTTCATTAGAGCCTCCCTCTTGACCGTAGTTTACCTTGATTACCTCTGTAAAGACTGCCTATCCAAATAAGGCCATTCTCTCGCTGTCTCTGTGTGTAGGAGGGGTCTTGGTCACTTTGATTCTAGCTGCACTTTGATTCTAGCTGCACTTTGATTCTAGCTGTTCCCCTCTGGGTCTTTGGCTTCAGGAACCTCAGCTTTTCCTGCCATCACAATGGGCCCCCACATGAGCCTACCCAAGGCAGTCAGCAACTGCTCCTGCAGCATCGAGGTGGCTTCTAACAGGGGTGAAATTCTTTCCAGTCAGGCTCTATCCAACCTGTGTGATTCGGAGGCCAAGGGAGAAGACCTGGGCAGCTAAAATAAGAGGCAGCGAGGGCAGGGGTTGACAAGGAGTCCAAAGCAGCAGTGGGGTGGGGAGGAGTAGCATACAGAAAAAATAGGTCACTCCCTGAAGCTCCAGTGCCCGAGTCCCGGAAAAGTTGGAAGTCGTGAGTGAGCAGCTGAGAGAGGTTCCCCAGAGCTGGGAAAACCGGAGGCAGAAAGCACTGTGCGCTGGGCAGGGTGAGTCAGGAGCTGTTCCTATAGGGAACCGAGGCAGCTTAGGGACTGAGGGTGTGTCCCTGGCGTCCGGACTGGTAGCTGGCCTGGAGCACCTCCCATCCACCCTGGCACAGGGCCCCGCCTGTGCCCTGTGTCTCCCACTAGCAGTGAGCAGGGCACGGTAATGGGCTGCAGAGGCTGGAGCCTGGATAGGAGGGCAGGCTCTGGGCAACATTTGGTGCAGCCGGGGCCTCTTTTCTGGCTCAGCCCCACCCTCACTGGGAAAGCAGTGCTGTCCACGTTGCTGTCCCGGTCTTTTACCACACCCAGTAGGCAAGGAGGAGTGTCAATCAGGGGCCAGAAAACAGACAAGTCAGTGGTCGGTGAATTTCATTCCCTGACTAAAGTGAGCAGTTACACAGCACCTAGAAAATAGTTGCTGGGTTAGATTTTCCTACTTTGCAAGATTCCTGCGGGCAGAGTCTCACTGGGCAACCTGGGGGTCCATACCCAGGCTCCATTCTGGCTTGCCACCTCCACCAAAGTCACCTAGCTGGAGGGGACAAGGCACCAACTAGAGGCCACCCTTCTAGGTATGTGGGATCCTGGAATTCCTTGCCACCAGACTCCAAGTCTCCTGCCAGCACCTCCAGGGTTGACCACAGGGTTGGCATGCAAGTCCCTAGGGCAAGGCCCTGTGCCAGAGGCAGGGTGGGTGGATCTTGGAGGTGAGGGCTGGGACGCTGGCAGCCTGGCAGGTTTGGGACGGACCCCGCGCGCCCTGGCCTGGCCCGACCCGAACAGGGAGGAGCCAGCCCGCAGGTGCACAGTGGCTGTCAGTGCACAGCAGCCAAGAGCCAGAGAAGTTTTACTCACAGTCAAAAAATTGCAAAACCAGGTTAAAAAGGCCTCCAAATATATCTTGTAGCATAGCTACAAGTGTAGGTTGTGAGCATTTTAATGTTGGAGCTGATGCCCAGAGGGGCTTCTAGTGCTCACAACCTACAGCTGCCCAAACGCCCATCTTCCCCTCCTCAGAACCGTCCTTTCCCTGCCAACGCCTCTGCACCAGCAGCCAGAGCTGCCCATTACAAATGCCCCACTGGTTGCATTACTTCCCTGCTGACATCTGTGGGTTGCTGGCCGAGGCCTTCAGGGTGGAGCCCACGCCCTGTCATGGCTGCCGCTGACCCTTCCACCCATCGCTTACTCTTGGCCCACTTTGACCTTGGCAAAGCCACTTGCCGTTCTGCCCTGGGTTCCCATCAGCTTTGTCCCCACCTCCTCGCTCTCTGCTTGGCTGTCACTGGCTCCTTCAGGGGCTCCTTTCATCCCTGTCCTTCCCTCCAGTCTGTTTCCACCTGTTGCGCCTGGTGGGGGGCTGCCTCATCTCCCAGCATCTGCCTGCCCTGGGCCCTCAGGGCTGGTTCAGAAGTGTTCCCTGTGTGGATTTGGACCTAGCCAGTTATTGAAACAAAACTAACTTTTAAAACTGAGCTTGCAGCAGTTTCCTTTGGAGTGAATTGCATTGGCACTTGGGCCGGGGCTGGTTTTGGGGCCCTCAGTGCCGCTCTGGGGTGGGCCTTGCAGGGGCTGTCAACCAAACATCCTTCACTGGCCTTGCATGCAGTACAGCTCTGCACAGGGTGGCCCTGAGCCCCTCTCCTTGATTGGTCGGACTCTCTGGCCCAAGGTCACTGCCTATGGATCTCAGCCTCAGACTGCCCTCTGCTGAGAGGACGCTCATGGGGGCAAAGCCCTCAGCCTCAGGAGCAGCAGGAGCTGCATGAGAGACGGCTCCCAGCAACACGGCACAGTCCTTCTTCTCGGGACAAGCAGGGAGGAAATTATTTGCATGATGAAAACTTTGAATTGCAGATGATCATGATTCGAGGAAATGCATTGCTTATTAATTGCACATGTGTAACACGGCAATGACAACTAGATTCACACGCACTTACCCAGCAGGCCTCCTCAGAGGCCAGATACTAGGAAAGAAGAATGAATGACCTACACATTGTACTTAGGTGTACATGACGAAAGATACCTTCCAGGACAGCTGAAACAAGACCTCCTCCCCCTGGTCTTCTGACAGTGTCAGCAGGTGGGACTTAGGTTCCCTTCCCCGGACACTGGACAGACCTGGAACTAAGGCAGATGTCACCCGGCGTAACTACCAGATCTGGTCATAAAAGATGACACAGCTTCTGCCAGCCTCTCTCAAGATTTGGGATTTAAAAACCCAACCCCCGTGCTAGGAGGAAGCCCAGTCTCCACACAGAGGCTGTGTGTGTGTGTGTGTGTGTGTGTGTGTTCACCCAGCACCCAGCTGAGATCCCTGGCACCAGCAGCACCAGTCCAGCTGTGCCCTAAGCAAGGCTTCAGGTAGGTCTGTCTCTGCATGTGTGACCTGGATGGGGAACGGCTGCTGTAAAATGTTTATTGCTGTTAAGCCACGTTGTTTGTGGCTGATTCCTAAGGCTGCAACAAGTCACTGGAACAGAACATACATGGTGCTTCTGGGGCGTGAGGCAGGCAAACGAGAGGTCCAGTCTGTGCACCAGTTGGCAGAGAGCAGGCTTTGTCATGTGCGAGAAACACTGCGTATTAGATGCACAATTACACCTGCCCCATTAATTATCAGCAAGGCTCTTGGGATGGGTGGGAGTAGGCTGCTTTTAAATGCAGAGCATCCCTGGATCTGAGGTTTCACAGACAATGGGGTGCTCATTAGTTAAGCGGCTGTTATTAGCATGTTTATGAGAGGAACAATCTGTAAAATAATAAACCTGCTGGTTTCCACTTTTCTCCCTTGGCAGATCGAATTTTTATTATTTTGACCCCAGCACTGATCAGAAAAGCTCAGGATCTAAATATTGAAAGGATTTCCTCCCAAAAGCTGCTAAGACGTACTGGCAAAGCTATTTCCACCGTGCGATTGCATCTCTAGTCTCAAGCTTCAGAGAGAAATTCAGGGACACAGGTCCTCCTGGTCTAGAGCAACATAATAGGCTCAGAGAGTTGGATGCCTTCTCTAGAACAGCCCTGGAGGTGTAATTATGGACCTCATGCCTTAGGGGATTCCTAACCATCTTAAGGTGGGCCCAGGTCTTACAGGCCTTAACACTTTTACATTTGGAAAGCTCTGGAAGGAAAGGAATGTGACACAATGAACACAAAAGGAGCCCGAGGCCTCGGGACAGGCTGTGATGGGGCCACTTGCATAGTTCCTAGTAAATGATGGAGGAGAAAGTTACTCTTGAGCTGCGGGATACAAAGGCCAAAGTCTTGCTCTGCTTGACAGCCTCCCTGTTTGAGGGGGGACAGTTGAGCCACTGAGGTCGCACTATGGATGCCTTCCTTTCCAGAGGCAGGAGTGAGTGCAGGGCCTGCCGGCTCAGCTGGAAGCTGGCTTCCCCTAATCGCCACCTACCAAGAAACTGTTGTTGTTCTTTTGCTTTCAGAGCCGGGCAGAAGGTCCTCCTGTCAGCCCTAGTTCTCTCCTCCCACCCCTTGAAAGCAGTTAGGTGCAGAGAGCAGGGAAACGCAATGGTTCTGCTATGGACAAGTGGCCTTTTTATGGGCAGCTGGTTCTGGCCCAAGCTGACTGGTCCATTCCTGCTGCATGCTCCGAAGGCGGGGGCGGCCCCCTTTACACCCTTCTTGTCCCTCCCTTTCCATCTGTGTCTCTTGCCTCAGATCCCGCCATTAAAACAAGTCTTGTCTTCGTTGTGAAACACTGCCCTCTTCTGGCGGCTCCCAGCACACGGCAGAGAACGAAGAGACACATGTTTCATTTTCACACTCAGGTCCAGCCCTGGGATCTAGGTCCCAGGTGGCTGTGAGGTCCACTGAAGAGCTTTGACTTTTTTCTGTGGGTGCTAGGGATGGAATCTAGGGCCTTTGCACTGAGCTACATCCCTCGCCTTTCAAAAAGTATTTTCTGTTTTGTGACGAGGTTTTGCTAAGTTGCCCAGGTGCTTGGACTCGGGATCCTCCTACCTCAGCCTCCCAGAGTGCTGGGATTACAGGTGTGCACCACCAGCCAGACTTGCCCAGACACCTACACTTTCAGCTGGCATCCAGCACTAGGTCTAGGGCTTTGGGGGTTACACTCACACCTTGGCACCTGGGTGTCACTGTCTCTGGGAGAAAGTTCAAAGTCACTGGGAGCCGGAAGCCTACTACACAGGTACGGGAGGGAGAATGTGACCCTACTGCTGGGTGACAGCGCTGGAGGAGGCAGGCTTCCTCCTGGCTTGGAGAGGCCACCCACTCTCCGTGTCCTTATGGCTTCCTACATGCTTGGAGTCGCCCCTTCCCACAGGTCTCTCCTGCCCCTCCTGTTATAAAGTCCTCAGCCCTATCAACTTGGGGTGCACACACACACCCTCACCCCCACACTCTGGTGTGTGCACACCCTCACCCACCCACCCACCTGCCATGGCCTCCTTCAAAGCCCTGCCTCTAAATACAGTCCTGTTGAGGGCCAGGACTTCAACATATGGGCTTTGGGAGAGTATGATTCAGTCCACAACAAATGGCACCCCTGAATTCAGTGCCTTGCGTTTTCACTTTCCTCCCTTTTGAAATGGGTTCTGATTTCCCTTTTGATTTCTTATTTGATCCATGGTTCTTTTGAAAGTGTGTTTTGTTTCCAAATAAATGGAGAATTTTCTTGGTATTTTTGAGACAGGCCTCATGATGCAGTTCAGGCTGGCCTGGAGCTCACCTTGTAGCCCAGGCTGGTCATGAACTTGCAATGATCCTCCTGCCTCAGCCTCCTGAGTACTAGGATTTCAGATGTGTGCCACCAAGTCTGCCTTATAACTGGAGAATCTGAAGATCCTTTTTCTTCAGTTGCCTTGCCATTTAATCCCATCATAGCCAAAATACTTTAAATTACACAAATCTTATTTTCTGGTCCAGAATATGATATATCTTGGTAAACAGCCTGGGAAATAGTCTCCAGGAAACGTGTATGCTGCTATTGTTGGCAGAGTGTCTAGTCATGGTCAGCAGGCCAGGTCGGTTGATGGTGGTGTTCATGTCTGCCGTGTCCTTGCTGACTTTCTATCTGCTTTTTTGGAATTCGTGAAAGAAGGTTGCTGAACTCTCTACTGTAATTGTGGATTTCTCTCTTCTTCTTGCAGTTCTTGTAGTGCTTGCTTTATGTACTTTGAAGCTCTGTTGCTTAGTGTGTGAAGCGAGTCCTTTCGATGAGCTGAGTCCGTCATTATTGTGAAACTGTCTCCCTTGTCCCTGGACGTATTCTTCCACCTGAAATCTACCTTATGTGATACTGACCTGCCAGATCAGCTTTCTTTTGACTAGGGTTAGCGCGCTGTGTCTTTTCCCTTTCGATGGCTTTTCTGTTTCTGTTTTACTACTAGCACAAAGGCTGACCCGCCCAGTCACTTCCCCTCCTGCACGGGGCCATGTTTGTGGTGTATGATGTCATAGTTCTTGTGGGGAGCTGCTACGCACATCTCCTTTCCCTCCCTCTCTTTCCCTCTGTCCGGCTCTTTCCTCCCTTCCATCTTTGTGTTTTTGTTCTCATTTGTAGTATGTAACGTTTCCATTCCTCGGCTGAGCTGGCACACGTAAGGAACGCACCTAAAGTCCTTTTCTATCCCCTCTTCTCCCCTCTCTGTCTCTTGATCCCTTTCACTTTTGAGAAAGCTCTATCTCCTTTCTTCCTATTTTTATTTTGCTCTTTATTTATTTTGGGTTTCTCATGTAAGAGAAATCACATGGTATTTAAACTGATTTGTTTCACTTAACATTATAGTCTCGAGATGCATCCATTTTCCTACAAAGCTTATCTTGTTTATGGCAGAGTAGTACTCCACGATCTGTAAATACCATATTGTCTTTATCCATTCATCTGTTGATGGGCATGCAATCACTGTCAAGATTTAACTATTTTAAATCATGCCGCTATAAAAATTGTGCTGCTGTAACATGGGTATGCACGCATCCCTGTAATATGATGTCTTTAACTCATAGTAAGCATGCATGAGTGTTGTTTTTTTATGCTAGAAGGGGAATAGCTGGGTCAAATGAAATTTCTAGTTTTGGTTTTTGGAGAATGCTCTATGCTAATTGAGTAATTTTTGTGATTCTATTCCAGTTCCTTTGTTGATTTTTTTCAAATCCATTTTATTTCAAGGAGAGAAAAAAACACTAAAACAAAATTTCAAAACCATTCAATCAGGGGGCAACAATGGTACATACACTGTGCATTGTCATCCCCAAATCATTCACCCAGAGCATCTGCATTCAATTGTCTGAACAATACCAGAACAAATCTTTCCCCTCAGTGAACTCAGAGAAATCAGTAGTATATCTATCTGAGCTAGTTTTTTTTATATACATATGTATATATACACACACACACATATATATGTATACATATATATATATGTTGTTTCACCTTCTCATACTAGTGAGACAATCTTATGTTTACACATATGTGTTTGATTTATTTTACTAATGAGTATGGTCTCAAATTGCATCCATTTACTTGAAGAAGTCTCCACTTTATCCTTCTTTATGGCTGAGTAGTATTCCACTGTATGAAAAATATCTTTTTTATCCATTCCTCAGTTGATGGGCATTTGGGTTGTTTCCAAGATCTGGCTATTACAGATTGTGCTGCTATAGACATGGGTGCACATATATTGCTGTGGTATGATGTTTTTAATTGTTTGGGGAAGATACCTAGACCCTTTGTTGTTTTATTATTTTAGTGCTTGCTTAGGGCTCTGGTATACACATTTACCTTGAGTCTGTCTTCATGTGGTGCTGTACCCCTTTGTGTTTAGTTAAGACCTTGTTAATACACCTCTATGGCTCTCCTGTTGGCCTGTGTCCCGCCTTCACGCATTTTATTTATCTTTATGTTGTAAAACCTCACCGTGCCTGATTTTTAGTTGGGTTTAAATAGCACTTTGTATTTTAAAGAATTTAAATAAAAATGTGAAAACCCCAAGAGTTAGTAGTGCAGCTGCTATCTTCAGGGTCTGTGTTCTTTACTTGTGGCCTCATATTTTACTTGGTCTCACTCGCCGCCTGCATTAGGGTGGCTCAAGCATTTACCACTCTCGCAGTATTGCTCTGCTGGTGGTGACGTCTTTAAGAGTTTCATATATTATTTTGTGTATTCTGTATATCTGAAATTGTCTTTAAGTAAATTTTTCTGGATACAGAATTACAGATTGACAGTTTTTCCATTCAGCACTTTGCAGATGTTTCTCTAGTGTCTTCCTGCACGCGTGGTTTCTGGGAAGAAGTCTGTGCCTCGCTCGCCTTTGTTCCTGTCTGCAGCGCACTTGCTGTCCTCTTGCTGCTGTAGAGATGCTTCCGTTTATTATTGCTTTTGAGCAGTTTGATTATGTTGTATTTTGGTGGAGTTTTCATCTGTTCTTTGTATATCATGTTTGTTGAGGTTCCTGGATTTGTGGGTTGATAGTTTTAATCAAATTTGGAAAAACTTTGGCCACTATTTTTTCAGTTTTCTGAAACCTCTTTCTTCTCTCTTCCTGGGACTCTAATTATATATCAGTTGACTGCTTGAAGTTGTGCCATCTTCATTGGTATTATTTCCATTAATTTTTTTTCTGTCTGTGCTATAATTTGTGTTGCTACTGATGAGCTAAATAATATTTTTTTCACTGTATAATTTGGTGTTTCATCCAGTATTTTTAAATTTTACATGTACTATTTTTCCCTAGAAATTCAATCTAAATCTTTTTTTTTTTTTTGGTACCAGGGATCGAACTCACGACCTCGTGCTTGCCAGGCAGGCGCTGAAGCCACTGAACTAAATCCCTGGCCCCAATCGAAATCTTTTTTATACCTTCCATATCTCTAGTAACATTTGGCCATATAGAATACTGTTTTAATAACAGTTTAATAACAGTTTTTATAATAGTTTTAATGCTTTTATCTAATTCTAATTTTTTTGATACCGGGAATCGAACTCATGACCTCGAGCTTGCCAGGCAGGTGTTTGTAATTCTAACATCTTTGCTAGTTTGAATTGACTCTAGTCTCCTCCATATGGTTTCTGTTTCCCTGATTGTCTAGAAAGTTTTGATTGGCTGGCAGATAGACACTGTCCATTTCATCGTGTTGGGTGCTAGACATGTTGTGTTTCTACAGATAATTCTTGGTCTTTGTTGGGAAATACAGTCACGTTTCTTGTTGATATTTTGATACATTCTGGGCTTGCTTTCATAATATGTTGGGTGGATTCATAGTAGCTTCTAGTTGAGGACTAACTGATTCCCATGTCTGAGGCAAGGGTTTCCTGAGTACTCTGCCCATCGTTCTGTGAATTACAAGTTTTCCAGCCTGGCTGTTTGCCAGCAGCACTGTTCCCAGCCCTAAGTGAGAGCCCAGCACTGTCACCTCTAATTGTCGCATGTGGTTCTTTCTCCAGGCCTCTGGTTTCCTTACAGGCGTGGGCTGAGCAGCCCCTGCAGGTCTGAGGTGGCTCTGTCTCTGCAGCTTTCTTCTCTCTGGTGCTTGGTTCTAAGAGCCGCCTTAGCCTTCCCAGGGCTCTCGGCTCTGTCTGCCCAACTCAGCGAGGCTGCAAGCTCCACCCCAGCACCCCTTTCCGCGCGCCTCGAGCAGGTAAGCTGGAGGGCCGTGGGGCATGCTCGTTTCTTTCCACGCCCTCATCCTAGTGTTTTGCTGCCTGACACCCGGTGTCCTGGGACTCTGGTTTCACCTACCATATTTGTGACTCAATTTATTTTGATTGTTTCAGCAAGGGGTTAAAATCCAGTCTTTATGTATACCACCTTTTTTAGAGTGAAAGCTTCAGTTTTCTTTTAAAATTGAAAATTCCTTTCCAGTTACAAAATTAGCTCACATTCATTATAGAAAAACCCTCCAAAAATAATAAAAATATTGAGAAAATTAAAATCATGTCTAATGTCATCACTCATCCATAACCACTGTGTGTGTGTGTGTATATATATATATATATATATATATATAATTTCAGTTTGTTTATTTTTACGGTCCTGGAGATTGAAACCAAGGGCCTTTGCACTGTGTTACATCCCCAGCCCTTTTCATTTTTATTTTTTAATTAATTAATTAATTAGTTAATTAATTTTTTTGAGATAAGGTCTTGCTATGTGGTTCGGGCTTAAACTTACTGTGTAGCCCAGGCTAGCTTTGAATTCATGGTGATCCTCCTGCCTCAGCCTCCCAAGTGCTGGGATTGCAGGTATATGTTACCATGCCTGGCTCTTACATTTATTTTTTATTTTGAGACAGAGGCTTGCTGAGTCAGTAAATAGGCCAGGCTGAGCTTGAACTTGCAACCCTCCTGCCTCCGGGTGAGAGAGTCCAGTGTGCGCCACCACCCATGGCTGACGTTCTGTTGGTCTTGTTTTCTGTCTGTGTGCGTATGTGTGCATGTGGCAGGGTTACAAACTCATGCCGCCTCAGGGAACAGACCATCTTTACTTCCTACTTAATTAATCTGATCTTTCTTGATAGGTGCCATCTGCTGGGTAATGAGATGGGGCGGGGAGGGCTCCTTTCTAGTAGCTTTAGTTTATGCATTTAAACCTTTTTTTTGAGCAGCTTGCTTCATAGGTGAAAACGCTTCCCTAATCTGATTTCCAACTGTTCCCACCTTCTACCCTCTACCTCTGACTGCACCTGGGCAGATGGGGGAACTGGCTGTGAGACTCCTGGGTTCTCCTGGTGGCCAGGAAGGAGGGGTCCTCTGGTCCACACCCGTTCTCCGGATCAAAGCCGTTGTCTCTGCCATGGTGGCCACAGGTAGACCACAGAAGACGGAAGCTTAGATCATGCAGGGTCTTGGGGGCCATTTCAGGGACTTTGGCTTCTGTGCCAAGGGAAATAAGAGAACTCCTGGGAGTGTGATGGAGTGCTAGGGGGCCAACGCCTGGCCAAAATGGGCTGGGCAGAAAATGAGAGGGGCGGAACTGAAGTGAGACTGAGTTGGTATTTCCAGTTTTTCCATCAAGGGGAACCAAAAGGTAGCGGGATATTTTTAAGCTTTTAATTAATCAACTTTAAAATGGAAGCTAATGGGAACGATCCTGTAGGGAGGACAACCTGACCACTGGCCGTGGTGGTGGAGAGACCGAGGGGGGAGCCAGGTCCAGCAGAGCAAGGGGTGGCAGAGGTGGGGGCGGCTGCCGCTCCTGGGACTATGCTCTTCTTGCCAGTGCAGAAGGGCCATGTGGTGGGACTGGCTAGCACGCTAAGGGGGCAGTGGCCTTGGCGCATAGGAATTCAAGTCAGCCCAGCTGCTGTGCCTGGTCGGCTGGTGTCCAGGTGTCCCCCGAAGCCACATGTGGTCAGAGGGGCTCCCTGGAGGTGGCTGGGTCTACAGTACATGTGTGATGCTGGCATCAAGGGTGTGCAATTAGTAAGTCAGTCCAGTGACTGGCTTGGCATAGCTCTGGGTGTGAGCGCTGCCCACCCAAGGGTGTGTATCCTGGATACAGTGTAAGGGACAGGAAGGAGGCTGCTCCTCGGTCAGTTTCTGCCCGCTGCTTCCCTGCTTGGCCTCCTCTGCCTGCTCTGAACTGTTTCTTTCCTGTGATGCCCCTGTGCTGCGCCCCCCAGCCTTGGAGCCATCAAATTTTAAACCAAAATCTCTACAGACTGTGAGCTAAATAAACCTTCCCCCCTCTACCTTTGTGTGTTGGGTATGCTGTCTCAGCAAGGAGAGCAGTAACAAGACACCCTCCTTCGCCCTGGGGGACCCAGCAGGTGCGGTGTGGCATGGTTCTGATATAGGGGAATGAAACTCCCAACCTACTATGTCTGGTATGAGCTCGTGTTCTCTAAAATCAAAGAATGAATTTTAGGAACAATGGAGGTGAAGAGTAGAATATATTTATTGAGAGAAAGAAAGCTTCTGTCTGAGAGAGACAGAAGGGGTCCTGAGTGGGATGCCCAGGCCTCTCTCTTTTCCAGGGACTGTCATAGAGTAAAACCATTGGTTCAAGGTGGGGGAAGACTGGGAACTCACAAGGCAGATGAGCATAAGGTGGGACATAACTATAGTTAGCCAATAAGATCAATAGTTCAGATAAAATTGATTACATTAGGGACAAATGGGAAAGCAAGTCATGTAGCAAGTGGGCATTCTTGGGGCTGTGACCTTTCCCTTAGAAGGATGGGATAGTGGCTCCAGGGTGAGAGGGAACTAATTAGAATATCAGTCTTTAGGATGTGGATGCATTTGTTTGATCCTTTGTCTTGAGGCCTGGCCCACAGCAGGAGGTGTCTGTCTCCCAAGCAGTTGCCAGGTGTCTGCACTGGCTCCATTGAGGACCTAGCCCTGTCTCACTGCCTCTGATATTTCTGACTAATTCACCTGCCTGCAACATTTCTCCTCTGAAGAAGTAACCCGAACTGCCGTGAGGGGAAAGGGGCAATGACCCATCGCGAACTTCTTCGAGCTGAACAGCGTTGCAGTTATGGAATGGCAGTCAGAGGTACTCTGCAGAGTTTTCGTCTAGAGGCCCTCAATAGACACCAGGCATTTTCATTTTGAGTGTCTGCACAGCTTTAAATCTGCAGGAGACAAAGCCCAAGAAACAGTTAAGTATGTGTGGGTCAAAGAATAAAATCAACAGGACAATTATGAGTGTAGTTAACAGATTTCCACCAAGAGGAGCTAGTAATTGCTTTCCATATGGAAAAAGACAATGTCCAGGAAATCTCCGAGTCTGACAAGTTGTTAATTGGTTGTCTAATGTCTTGAGTAGCTACTGAGACATTAGCAGAAGAATCAGGAATGTATACACAGTATTCAGTTTTTACAATTGCACAAGTCCCCCCTGTGCTGCTGTTAGAGAATCTAAAGCCATCCGATTTTGAGGACAGCCTGTAATAAAAGGTCATCTATCTCCTTATATTTTATAGGAGATCTATTGGCTGTTAAGTAGTTTTTTATATGGCTGCGTGAACATGTAACACTAGGAAAGCACACTTAGAATCAGTATAAATAGTGGCCTTTTGCCCCTTGCTGAGTTTCAGGGCTCTGGTCAGAGCTATGAGCTCTGCTAGCTGGGCACTAGTTCCAGGGGCAAGTGAGGCACTTTCCAGAGTATGCTGTAAAGTCACCATTGCATATGCTGCTTTTTTTACTTTTTATTTTTTATGAAGGAGCTGCAATCACAGAAGAGGGTTAAATCTGGGTCAGTAAGCGGGTTGTCTAGTAAGTCTTTTCTGGCTGCATATGTACGAAGAATTACCTGTTTACAGTCATGTTTATCAATCTTAATTTCTTCCTCCTGTTCTGGCAAGGAAGAACATGTCTTTATTTGAATGACTGATCTTTTTAGAAGTAGAGCCTGGTATTAAAGAATTCAGTTGCTGGTCAGCCATAGACTTCCCTTAGAAGAAAGGGAGAAAGTCTTGCCACATAGTGAGATACAATACAATGAGATCTTTGCCTAAATGCACCTTGATTGCCTCTAGCAATAAGAGAGCTACAGCTCTAAGGCCAGCAGGCCATCCCTTTGCTCTCTTCCTAAAGTCATTTAGATACCCTACAGGTTGTTAGCAGATCCTAGATTTTGCCTAAGCACTCGCAAATCCAAGCCTCACCTCTCATCTACATATAAATTGAGATGGTATCCTGTGGGTAGGCTCAGGGTGGGGGCATTTAGGAGTGTTTGTTTAAGCTTCTAGAATGTAGCTTGGGAATCAGGTTCCCAGCATAAAATATGAGTATCTGCCTTTTGGGTCTCAGAGTTGATAGAGGGGTCATGCAATTTTCTTATATCCGGGTATCCAAAGGCAGCAAAGCCTGTACCTCCTAGGAATCTCTTTTAGCTGTTTAAGAGTTTTGGGCTGAGGGAAGGAGAGAATGGGTTTAATCCTTTTTTTTTTTCAAGCCTTTGGGTCCCTTTGGATATAATGAGGCCTAAATATCTTATCTCAAGACAGCAAAGTTGTGCCTTAGATTAGAGACCTTATAACTTCTGTCTGCTAGAAAATTTAGCAAAGCACATGTGTCTTGGCTATAGAGCTCTTTTGAGGGGGCACATAACAGTATGTCATCTACATATTGCAAGATTGTGACCTGGGAAAACTCAAAACATGCCAAGTCACGGGAAAGCACTTGTCTAAAAAGATGTGGACTATCTCTGAACCCCTGGGGAGCACAGTCCATGTCAGTTGAGATGCTTGGTCCTGTGGATTTATTGTTTTATCTATTTTACCTTTAGTTGCTCATACTTTAGGATTTGTCTTCACAAGGAGAAGAAGCATACTTGACCTGGGTGTATATATATCACAGTATTAAAACATGATAAAATATCTCTTCCTAAGAGTGGAACTGGACTTCCAGGCATAATCAAAAATGAATGTGTAAAAAGAAAACCATCCCAGTTACAGCCCAAGGGTTGTGAAAAGTAGTGAATTATTTCCTTGCCGTGACTCCTTTCACTGAGGTGTGGCGACTAGAAGGAAGGCCAGGATTGAAAAGAAGGACGGAGAGGCTTGCGCCAGTATCCAGCAGTAGGCTGGTTTCCTTTCCCTCTATAGTCATCATTACCCTGGGCTCCTCTGTGGAGATGACAGCCTAGCCAGAGGGAGAGGGCAGCGAGTATCCTGGGGCCTTTCAGTCCTGCTGGACCAACTGATAGGATGGGTCTGAACTCTGGGGCCTTGGCCTCAGGGGGCAGTCCGACCTCCAGTGGTCACCTTTGCAGTTGGGATATGGCCTAGGGGGCTTCTGAGTGCAGTCCCTCTTAAGGCGACTTGGCTTGTGGCAGTGATAGCTAGCAGGTAATTGTCCTTGAGCTCTTCTTGGAGCCCTGAGAATCAGACTTAGGGTCTGTTTCTCTTAAAGCTGAAGCAAAAGCAGCGGCTTTTTCTCGGTCTCTTTGTTTTCTTTTCCTGATCTCCTTCTCATCATGGTTGTAAAATACTGAGGAGGCAACTTTTACTAAAATGTCAAGTGAACTATCTGGAGCAAAGGCCATCTTTTGTAGCTTTTTTTCTAATGTCTGGAGTTGACTGAGTAATAAACATGTCTTTAAGCAAAATCTGTCCCTCTATCGAATCAGGATCTATAGATATACATTTTATTATTGCCTCTGATAAATGATCTAAGAAGTCAGAGGGCTTTTCACCTTTTTCTTGAGAAATAGCTGGCAATTTAAAGTAACTAGAAGGCTTGGTTTTGGTTCTTTTTATACCTTCAAGAATACACACTTGAAAATGTCTCCTGTTCCAATCTCCTGTATTGTTGGCAGGCCACTTGGGGTCTTGGGTAGGAACTGCTTGTGTTCTGGTGGGAACTGGTGGGTCCCCTGGCTGTCTATCTTCTGGACTTTTAAAAGTAACAATATGATATTTATCTCCAAATGCAATAGCACCTTGTAATGTTGCCTGTCTCTCTCACTAGAAGTCAATGTCTGATTTAAGAGTAACATTATATCTTTCCAGCCTAGTTCATATACCTGAGTAAATCCAAAGATCTCAATGTACTTATGAGGGTCATCTGAAAATTTTCCTAGTTCTAGCTTACTTTGCTTTAAGTCATTGAGAGAAAGAGACCTATGAATGAGAGTGATCTCATAAGGATTATAATTATACCTGGAGCATAGATAAGAATTATCTTTTAATGCAAAGAAAATTTTAACATACTGCAGTTCTAACCATTTTTCCTCTTTCTTTTTTTTTTTTTTTTTGGTACCGGGGATCGAACTCACAACCTCGCTCTTGCAAGGCAGGCACTTAAGCCACTGAGCTAAATCCCCGGCCCTATTTTTCCTCTTTCTTACAATATGATTTTAGTTGTAAAAGAATATCATAATTAATACTTCCCTCTGTATTCCACTTTGGTTCTAAGGGGCAGGTAGGCCTTGCACCCCTGCAGAGAAATACCAATTGACTCTTTTTCAAAATGGAAGGGTTGAACATCTTCCAGGGGCTTTGGCATTGTGCTGCCCTTGTCTGTAATATAGAAGCAAGGCCTAAGTATGAAACCTTTTTGTACTTGAGCATTGAACTCAGGAACTTTTACTGAGCTGTGAATGATATTGAGCTATCTAATCATGCAAATGAAGGAGAACAAACAAGGTGTCCCTTTTTATTCCTATTTGCTAAATAGTCCCTGGGTGTCCCTGGGTTGACTCAGTTCTAGTGCAGGTGGATGCCATCTGGAGAGCATGGAAGATAGATTCGGCCGGCCTATCCACCCTTGGCCTGATGCGCAATCCTTTCCTCCCAGGTAGCTCATGAACTTTGTCTCCATAAGGAATGCTTAAAGAAGGAAGCATCACTCTGTAATAAACTACTTTGCTTTATTGAAAGAAGTAGGATTCTTTTTTCTCTAGAGATAGAATAATTGACTGGAGGAGCCTTGCCCCATGCACTGGGCAAAGGAGTCTCCAGGCATTTGTCTCCCACTTAATTACCACAGTAACCTTTTTTAGTAACAGGGTAAGGCTATACTTTATTTAAATTTCTATATCTTTGAAGCTCACAGGTTAAATTTGCAAATCATCTAGCAATCACAATTTATGTTAGAAAAAGGCACATCAATTTTCTAGACACGTAGGAAAAAAAGCCTATTTACTCTTAATTAACATATGGAAGGCACACATGTAAATCCCTTCCTACTACCTGCTGTGAAATGTATACAATTGTTTAAAGCTACCTCAGCCTAATCTCTGAAGGTGGGGAAGGTAGTCTAAGTGATCTGAAACTCCACTGCAAAGTTTAGAAATAAAAGACGATAGAAAAGTGGAGGTTTTCAGTGGTCATGAGCAAATGTTCACTGAGGAACTTTCAGGTGTCCACCAGAGAGTTGCCCTGGCCAGGAACCCTCAGCTCTCAGTTTCCATCTGCTCAGATGACCAGACATCAGTCTCCAGAAAGAAATCCAGCTGTCTGTCTGGTCAACATTTCATTGACTCCATTGGCCACTGCTGGAGAACCTGTCCTCTGCTTTTGAGGGTGGCAGCTGCTATAAGAATGACTAATTAGCTGGCAGAGTAACTACTGTTTGTTAAAATTCTAGAAAGGATAGTTTAAAAGTCTGAGTAAGATCACTACCTACTGCTCTGAATTTACAATAAAGGTGTTAAAAGTCCATAACTTGAGAGACTGGAGAGCCTCCTTATTCTAATGTGTTTAGGTCCCCTTTGCATGCTGCTTCCGGGGATAGCTTCTTCCACTGTCATAGGAAGCTGGTTCTCCCCACTGTGTCTCAGGTTTAATCTCCAAAGGAGATTTGCCCAGAACACTGAGCAGGGACATGGCTCTTATGTGTGTTCTCCTGGACGGGCACAATTCCAACCAATATCTCATCTGACCCAGAGACGGAGTATGTGTCCTTTATCTAAGATGTCTTTCCTGTCTTCGGCACTAGCAAATGCTCATTTTCTATGGGCTTAACTAAGAAGGAAAAGGTTTGAATAGTCTAGTCTTTCTGACCTTACATGCCTCTATAAGGAAAGTAGAAAGTGGGAAATGAGTAGAAGTAAAGTCAAAGATGGGAAACTGAAGCAGAAAAGGCCTGACATTTCCTCTAGAAGAATATAGAGGAGGATCAGAGCCAGTCTGTCTCAGTGAAACCTGTCCTCCAAGTCTTAAGTCTGGCCACCAGCCTAGTGCTGCTTAAACGGTGGAAAGAGTCCTGGTGTTTATTGTAGGCATGTATATTTTTTAAGTCTGAGCTGGATTTCAATTTAAGAGAACCATTTTACAGAAGTTTACATTAAAGCCTGTCAGAGACGTTTTAATATTTTTCTCTAGTGCTACTGGCTAAATACAGTCAAGCAAGGAGCACCAGTAACTTTAGCAACTAGTTTAAATTTAACTTGTACAAGAACCAAGTAATAATAATATACTATTAAAGAAATATCATAAATTTATAAATTTCATGTTCTAACTTAGATTTACAATATTTTAATAAAGCTATATGAGACAAAGCAATTAAAAACAATGGGCAAATAACAAGCAATTTTCACAAATAATTATAAACAACTGACAAAGACAAAACAAAATTTGAAGCATAAAAATTTGTTACCTAAACGAGTCCCAGTCCAGAGTCTTTGAAGCAAAAAGCAAACTCTCACCTCCGTCCAGTGATCTCGGTGGAGGACCTCCAAATGATATAGGAGAATAAACTCTCAACCTACTATGTCTGGTATGAGCTTGAGTTCTCTAAAATTGAAGAATGAATTTTAGGAACAATGGAGGTGAAGAGTAGAAATATATTTGTTGAGAGAAAGAAAGCTTCTGTCTGAGACAGAAGGGGTCCTGAGTGGGATGCCCAGGCCTCTGTCTTTTCCAGGGACTTTTATAGAGTAAAACCATGGGTTCAAGGTGGGGGAAGACTGGGAACTCACAAGGCAGATGGACATAAGGTGGGACATAACTATAGTTAGCCAATAAGATCAATAGTTCAGATAAAATTGATTACATTAGGGACAAATGGGAGAGCAAGTCATGTAGAAAATGGGCATTCTTGGGGCTGTGACCTTTCCCTTAGAAGGATGGGATAGTGGCTCTAGGGTGAGAGGGAACTAATTAGAATATCAGTCTTTAGGATATGGATGCATTTGTTTGATCCTTTGTCTTGAGGCCTGGCCCACAGCAGGAGGTGTCTGTCTCCCAAGCAGTTGCCAGGTGTCTGCACTGCTCCATTGAGGACCTAGCCCTGTCTCACTGCCTCTGATTTTCTGACTAACTCAGCTGCCTGCAACAGTTCCACCCCAGGGCAGGGGCTTCCGCAGATGAGTGTGGTGAAGTGAGAGGGAAGGACAGGGGACATGGGGACATTCGTGAGACAGGGCTGCAGGAATGTGCCAGGCATCCAAGGAAGGGAGCTGAAGGCAGAACGGTCACCAGGGTGAAAGGCTGAGGCGTGGGCTGGCGGTTCTAGGGCAGGGAGGGATTGTTGGCAGCGAGCTGGAAGATGAGAGCTGGGGGACAAGACAGGGTATGAAGGCATGGGGGGAACTGGCAAGGCCCGGGCTGTGCCATCCATGGAAGCAGCATTTGCATGCTGGAGCCACAGACATAATGCAGATTCCCTAGCGGGCACAGTAACAAAGTAAACAGTAGCAGGCGAGATGAAAGGCTGTATTTTACGTAACCCTCGGTACATACCAAACATGGTCTCAACATGAAATGCACAGAAAACTCATAGAGTTAACCGCCGACATCTGCAGGACTCTGGTGTGCAGTTTACACCAGCAGCAGGGCTCATGTTTTTTTTTTGAACAGAGCAGCTGTTTATTACATGGTTAAATACACACTATGAAATCCAGCAGTGCTACTCCCGTCCCACTATCAAGTGAAATGAAAACACAGGTCTGAACGAAGGTGTGTGTCTGAATCTTCCTGCAGCATTACTCAGAATGGAACTGGAAACCCTCAGCTGTATGCTCAGCTGTCCCTCAGCTGGTACACAGACAAGTACACTGTGGCTAACATACAACACAGGGCACCCAGCAGTGGTTTTTAAAAATCTATTTTATTTCAAGGAGAAAAAGAAAAAAGAAGAAGAAAAAACACTAAAACAAAATTTCAAACATGTCAATTAGGGGGCAAAAATGGTGAATACGTTGTGCATTGTCATCCCCAAATCATTCACCCAGAGCACAAGACATCTGCATTCAACTGTCTGAACAATATTGGCACAAATCTTTCTCATCAGTGACCTCAGAGAAATCAGTAGTAGTAACTGTATTAACTAATATATATATATATATATATATATATATATACACCCACACACATACACATATGTTGTTTCTTTCAGCTTCTCACACTAGTGAGACAATTTGATATTTATATATGTGTTTCTTATTTATTTCACTTATGAGTGTGGTCTCAAGTTGCATCCATTTACCTATAAAAGCCTCCAGTTTATCCTTCTTGATGGCTGAGGAGCATTCCACTGTACAAAAATACCACATCTTTTTTATCCATTCCTCAGTTAATGAACACTTAGGTTGTTTCCAAGATCTAGCTATTACAAATTGTTCTGCTATAAACATGGGTGCACCTATATCACTGTGGTATGATGTTTTTAATTCTTTTGGGATGGTACCCCAAAGGGAAATAGCTGGATTGAATGGGACCTCTAGTCCTAGTTTTTTGAGAAATCTCCACACTGATTTCCACAGTGGTTGTACCAGTTTGCATTCCCACCAACAGTGGAAAGGGTTCCTTTTCCCCCACAGTCCCTCCAACATTTGTTCTTGCTTGACTTCTTGATAACAGCCATTCTTTCTGGGGTGAGGTGGAATCTCAGTGTTGTTTTAATTTGCATCTCTCAAATGACCAGTGATGTTGAATATTTTTGTCATATTTATTTGCTGTTCCTATTTCTTCATCTGAGAATTGTGTATTTATCTGAGATGCCCATTTTTGGATTGGATCTTTAAATTTGGGAGGATTGATTTTTTTGAGTTCTTTATATGTTCTCAATAGTAATCCCTTGTCTGAGGAACAGCTGGCAAACATTTTCTCCCACGTGGTAGTTGTCTCTTCAATCTGTTGATGGTTTCTGTTGCTGTGCAAAAGCTTTTAAGTAGTGTAGGATCTCAGGTGTTGATTCTTTGTGATAATTTATGTGTGATCAGTGTTTTGTTCATAAAGTTTTTGCCTACACCAATGTCTTAAGGAGTTTTATCAGGGGGTTTATTGTTTCTGCTTTACTATTAAGATCTTTGATCTATTCCAATTTTAGCTTAGTATGTGGTAAAAGATATGGGTCCAGTTTTAATTTTCAGCATATGTAGAGCCACTTTTTACAGCCCCATTTATTAAAGAGTCTATCTTCTAGTGACTGCTTGGCACCTTTGTCAAAGATAAGGTAGCTTAGTGTGTCTGCAGTTGATTCTGCATCTTTTAATCTGTTCCATTGATCTTTGGGTCTTTTTTTTTGCCAGTACCACACTGTTTTTATCACAGTAGCTTTGTAGTATAATTTCAAGTCTGGGATTGTGATGCCCCTGTTTGTCTTTGTTGCCCAGGATTGCCTTTGCTATTCTAGGTCTCTTCTGGTTCCAGATGAATTTTAGGATTCTTTTCTCTAATTCTGTGAGATGTGCCATTGGAATTTTGATTGGGATTGCATTGAATTTGTACAGAAGTTTTGGAAGTATGGCCATTTTCACTACATTGGTTTTTTCCTACCTAAGAGCATGGAATATCTCTCCATTTTCTAATGTCCTTTTCAATCTCCTTTTTCAGAGTACTGTAGTTTTCAATGAGGTCTTTGACGTCCTTTGTTAGATTGATTCCTAGGTATTTCATTTTTGGGGGTGCTATTGTTAAAGGTATTGTTTTCCTAATTTCTCTCTCAGTGAGTGTGTTATTCATGTACAGAAAGGCTATTGATTTTTGAGTGTTGACTTTGTAACCAAATACATTACTGAATTTGCTTATTAAATCTAGTAGTCTTTTGGTGGAGTTTTTGGGGTCTTTTTATTTTAGAGATGATAAAACAGAATAAAACCAATCAAAACAAACCAGTGTAAGTGATACAGGACTTCAAAACATTACAAAATCAACAATAGTTACCATAATGCCTTTTGATGTCTTCAAAATAGCTTCAGATAACTTCTGACATAGTAAAAACCAAACAGAACAGGAGAAACAATAAAAACAAGACAATGAATGCAATAAAGGACTTTAAAACAAGCCAATAGTAAATCTAAAATTGCTACCATAATATATCTTGCTATCTTTGAAATAGCTGCTCCTGCCATAAGATTTAACATAATCAAACAAAATAAAAGAAAATGAAACCCAACCCTGCAAAACAATGGAAACAATATAGGACTTCAGAACAAGACCATAGGGCTGCAGTAGGCCTGCAACCCTCAGAAGGAGATCCCTCTAGATATCACACTGCTACCACTAGCCTCTGAACCTATGATCAGACCTCCGGCCCTAGACCTGCAATGTCAGTGAAACACCAAAGCGCTATAGCTTTGGTGTTTTGCAAATCCAATTGCATTTCACCTCCAGAGCTGTCATCACAGCCTGTGTTTCTCCAGATAAGCCAGTTACTTACAGGGATGGGGAGCACTGGTACTTCTTGTTTGCCAGCCCATGTACTGGAAGGGGCAGGGGGTCTGGCTATTCCCAGCCCGCCAGTGGCCCGCACATGGTGTTGGTTCCCAGACTGAGCTTGCTTCCTGGGGTGGCCTTGTTCTCTCTCCCCCCAGTCCGTGAATGGCACTGACTCATGAGGAGAGGCTTGAGCCTGAGTGTTCCCAGTCCAGTGGGAACCCATGCATGGTGCTGGTTCCCAGACTGGGTTCTGGGTCTTCTAAATAGAGTATCATGACGTCTGCAAATAACAATAGTTTAACTTCTTCCTTTCCTATTTATTCCTTTTATTTCTTTCTTTTGTCTAATTGCTCCAGTTACAATTTCCAGGACTATGCTGAATAAGAGTAGAGACAGTGGACATTCTTGTCTTGTTCCTGATTTTAGAGAGAAAACTTTCAGTTTTTGTCCATTTAGTGTGATGTTGGCTGTTGGTTTGTCATAGATGGTTTTTATCAGATTGAGATAAAGACCATCTATTCCAATATTCTGTAGGTTTTTTTTTTATCATGAATGGTTGCTGGACTTTGTCATAAGGTTTTTCTGCATCTATTGAGATGATCATATAATTTTTGTCCTTGGCTCTGCTAATATGGTGTATTACATTTATGGATTTATGTATGTTGAAACATCTCTACATCCCTGGGATGAATCCCACTTGATCATGGTGTACAATCTTCTTGACGATTTGCTGTAGTCTGTTTGCCAGTATCTTATTGAGGATTTTCGCATCAATGTTCATTAAGGAGATTGGTCTGCAATTTTCTTTCCTTGTTGAGTCCTTCTCTGGTTTTTATATCAGAGCAATGCTTGCTTCCAGGAATGAATTTAGAAGTATTGCTTTGCTTTCCATTTCATTAAACAGTTTGAGAAGTACTGTTGTCTGTTCTGCTCTAAATTTCTTATGGAATTCAGAAGTGAATCCTGGGCTTTTCTTTGTTGATAGGTTTTTAATTACATCTTCAATTTCACTTATTGATATTGGGTTATTTAGGATTTTTATATTTTCTTGATTCAGCTTTGGTAATTCAGACATATCTAGGAATCTGTCCATTTCTTCTGTATTTTCCATCTTATTAGAATACAAGTTTTCAAAGTAGGTATATATGATTTTCTGGTTTTCTTCAGGGTCTGTTGTGATTTCACCCTTTACATTCCCAATTGCATGGATTTGAATCTTTTCTTTCCTTTTTTGGATAAGGTTGGCTAAGGTTTGTCAGTTTCATTTAATCTTTCAAAGAACCAACTCTTCGATTCATTGATTCTTTGTATTATTTTTTTAGTCTCTAGTGTGATCTACTCTGATCTTCGTAATTTTTTTCCTTGTATGAGCTTTTTGCTTAGCCTGCTCTTCTTTTTCTAAAATTTTAAGATTCAACATTAAGTTTTGTGTATGCACTTGCTCCATTTTCTTGATATAGGTATTTATTGCTATAAATTTCCTTCTTAAGATTGCTTTCACTGTGTCCTACAAATTCCAGTAGGTTGTATTTGTTGTTATCATTTAACTGTAAAAACTCTCTAATTTTTCTTTAATTTCATCTGTGTCCCATTGGTTGTTCAGTAGGGTATTATTTAATTTCCATGTGCTTATGAAGTTCTTGTGGCTTCCTTTGGCATGGATTTCCAATTGTATTGCACTTTGGTCTGATAGTATGCATGGGATAATTTGAATTCCTTTGCATTTACTTAAGCAT
Source organism: Dolichotis patagonum (assembly GCA_004027295.1). Taxonomy (NCBI): domain Eukaryota; kingdom Metazoa; phylum Chordata; class Mammalia; order Rodentia; family Caviidae; genus Dolichotis; species Dolichotis patagonum. The sequence goes on from PVJX010010113.1 coordinate 30,721, forward strand.
TTTCTATGAGCCAGTATGTGGTCTATTTTGGAAAATGGCCTGGGTGCAGCTGAGAAGAATGTGTATTCTGATATGGGGTGGATACTCTATAGACATCGACTAAGTCCATTTGTGGAAAAGTTTGATTTAGTTCTGATATTTCATTATTGATTTTTTGTCTAGTTGATGTATCTTTTGTGACAGTGGGGTGCTGAGGTCCCCCAGTATAATTGTATTAGTGCTTATTTCATTTTTCATGTCTATTAGTAATTGTTTTATGTAATTGGGTATACTGGTATTTGTTGCATATATATTTATGATTGTTACCTCTTCCTCTTGGATTGTTCTCTTTACGAGGATCCTCTTGGATTGTTCTCTTTATGAGGATATAGTTGGATTGTTCTCTTTATGAAGATATAGTGATCTTCCATATCTCAATCAGTCTTGGCTTGAAATTCACTTTGTCTGCAAATAGAAAGCTACCTTTGCTTTTTTCTGGGTTCCTGTGGCATGGAGTATTGTTTTCCATCTTTTGAATTTTAGTCTATGAATTTCCTTTTGAATTAAATGTGTTTCTTGTATGCAGCATATTGTTGGATCTTGCTTCTTGATCCATTCTGCCAGTCTGTCTTTTGACTGGTGAATTGAGACCATTAACACTGAAGGTTATAACACTGATGGTTATAACTAAAATGTACTGACTTATCCTTGTCATGTTATTTTCCTTTTATTGGCTCTCCTGTCCCCCTTCCACCCCTTTCTCTAATTGTTTGCCTTCCCTGGTGGATGCCTTCTGTTGGGGTTCATGGAGTTGTAGTCCTTATTATCTCTTTCTAGAATGTCCTTCAGAATATTTTCAAGCACTGGTTTGGTTGTCATAAATTTCATCAGATGTTCTTTGTTATGAAAGTATCTTATTTCTTCATCAATTTTGAAAGATAGTTTTGTGGGGTACATTAATCTGGGTTAAAAGTTTTCCTTTAGAACTTAGAGTACTTCACTCCAAGCTCTTTTTGACTTAAGACTTTGTGCTAGGAATTTGGCTGTAATTCAGATGGGCTTTCCTATATAGGTGATTTGTTTCTTGTCTCTAACAGCTTTTAGGATTCTATTCTTGTGTGGAATTTCAAGAATCTTCACTGTGATATGCCTGGATGTATATTTTTTTTGATCATTGCTAATTGGAGTTCTATATGCCTGGTTTATCTGTATGTGAAATTCTTTTTTTCTACCAGAAAAGTTTTCTGTCATGATGTCTGTGAATATTTTTCAGTGTCATTTGTGGTATCTCCTGCTTGTTCACTGACTCCAGTTAATCTTAAGTTAATCTTCTCTGTCTCATTTAGCAGGTTCTGGACTGATTTCTCATGGTCCCATGCTATTTTTGATTAGCACTGGCCTTATCTGCTTTGAATACTTTCAATGGAGTTTTTATTCTCCTGGATATCTGCTTGAATCTGCTTTATGGATTCCACTTCTTTCCTATATTGTGCTTCCAAATTTGGTTAAACTTGTCTATTTTTTTGTCTGTGTCAGCTCTACTGTCACTAAGCATGGTGTGTATTTTGGTAATCTCTGTAGTTATCTGAGAGGTTATTTCTGATTTCATTTTTTCCAGAGCCCCGTTCAATTGCTTTGTTATTTGTATTTTAGAGAGACCTGGTGGGGAGCTTTTAGATTGTCCCACCTCATTGCCCCCTGGATTTATCTTTGGCAAGCTGGATGTCTGGGGTTGCATTTTGCTTAAGTGTCTTCTCATTTTATTTTCTCTCTTTTTAAATTTTAATTTATGGGATGATGCTTGTAAGTTACCTATGATGGGTTGCTTTATTGGTAGAATTTAGGACTCTTAAGTAATGATTACTTTTTAAAGGTACCTTCCAGTTATTGCTGGTTTTTGGGTTTTGAATCTGTTAGAAGATCTTACCTCTTCATGTTGGAGACAAGAAGTTGCTGCTTGTTTGGCCTGGTCCCTGGTTGTTTGGTACTGTGGCACCATATTTTCTGTGACCTTAGTTCATCTCAGTCATGGATTATCAGGACCAACAGCTATTAGAACACTTATGTCAATTTTGGTTATAGTGGTACCAATAGCATCAAACACAGCCTATAAAACAACAAACTGAATTAATTCTTGATTTGCAAATTTTTACCATATGAATTAGATTTGTGATTATATAGCACGATATAAAATAAACCAGATAATTATATGTAATATATAAGTCCGTAATGTGTCAATTTTTCCCTCAGTGTTAAAATTTAAAATTGATTAAGGAGAAAATAGAGAAGTGGAAGAAGAGAAAGAAATTAGAAGTAAGGTTGGAGGACAAAGGCAAGTCCAACTAACTTGGGGAAACTGGTGCAGAAGACTCAAGGAAAAGAGAGATGGAAGAGATAAAAGGAAGAACAGAATGGAAGCACATTCACAAAGAGGTTAGGGACCACTTTCACACTCAACTTGTGGAGACAGAGTCTCGAATCATGCTGCTCTATCCCAGCAATCCAGCAGCTGCTTTATGATGGGGCAGTGGATAGAGACCAGACTCATCTGGCTTGCCCCAGTCCAAGCAGTTTCTATGGGTCTGCCCCTAGCCAGGGGCTGCTAGAGGACACTGGCAGGAGTTCTGGGTTCTGACCTCAGCCAGTCCGACTCCATAATGGCTACCAGCTAATTGCTCTCTCTTGCAGGAGGACTAACTTCTCTGTGCTCATGCCAGCCAGTGCCTTCCTCCACACCCACTGCTCCCCTCCACTGCCACGTCTCTCTGTAGAGGCCGTCGGGGTTGCCACTGTCACCATGACTGTGAGTCCCAGGTTTGAACAGCTCCTCTCACACAGTGAGTCCCCTCTCAGGATAAAGGTGTCGCTGGCTACTGCCTTCTTCTGCCTTGGAGTTTTCTTTTCACTCTGTGGGGTTCAATTTGCACTTCAGATTCTTCCTGGGTCCAGGGGACCCCCTTCTTTCCTTCTTGTCTTCCTCACAATGCTATATTCTCACATCTGGATGATGGTTCCCAGAGATGCTGTTTTCTCTGCTGCTCGCTGCCCTGCTGACTTCCTGAAATTCCCCCTGCATGGCTAATTTTGGATCAGCCACATTTCGAGTGGGCTGTGGTCACTGTGTTGGACAGTATGGGGTTGGAAAATGACCATGGAGGGTGGCTGGGGAGAGGTGGAGGCCAAGGAATGGACAGCATTGTCTCCGTGAGGATTTAAAGCACCGAGAATTGGGACAGGGCTGATTCAGGGAGTGTGAGCGAAAGGGAGTCAGGGGTGAAAGCCTTGTAGGGACACGGAAAGCAGACCAGGGTCTACTGATGGCTGCAACCGGGAAGGGTGGCAGAAGGTGACTTTCAGTGGCAGGTTTGGGGATGATGAGAGGCCAGTGACCTGGAAGTGACCCTGAGGGATGAAGAGCCCTCCCTGAGCCAGTTCCAGGCCAAGCAGGGAGAGGGGGACAGAAGTGCTTTTGCTCCTGGTACATCGCCAGCTCCAAAGGGCCGGTGAGAGCCCTGGGTGTGGGGGAAGATGGAGCTGGAGTCGGACGAGCCGTGCGCACGGCCTGACGGTGACAGGCATCGCTGGTGACCAAGGGCAACTTTGCTGCCTGGTGCTGAGGCAGCCTTGCTCTCACACTCGTTACCACAGTGCAGACACCTACCGGGGCTCTTTCCAAGCTGCTGGTGGTTTGGCAGCTGGCTTGCTGGAAATAGGAACATTCCACCGGGGCTCGCTAAGCTGGTGTGGGCCAGGCCATTGCCACAGCAGCTGCTAGGCCAGGGTGTCACAGGACAGGCCCCTGGGGCTCCCAAGCAGGGGGTGTGAGGGCAAGGGGTGTGGGCGTCTTGTCAGGGTCTCTCAGGGCTCTACCTCCCTGTGATGGAGTAAGGAGGTTGCATGTCTTAATAGCTTTTTCTTCTGTTTTTAGAATTTGTGTGCACACACATAATATACAATTGCCAGCCCAGCTGTTCTCAGTGTGCAGTTCAGTGTCATTAATGCATCCATGAGGTGCTGCTGTCACCACTGGCCACCGCCAGCCACAACTCTATTTGTCTTGGAAACAGAAACTCTGTCTGAACAAACTCCCTGTCTCCCTTTCTAGCCTCTGCAGCCACGGAGCCTTCCAGTGGCTCCGTGACGCTGACTCCTCGTGTCCTGGGCACCATACACTACATACATTTTTGTGACTGCCTTATTTCACTTAGCCTCACGACCTCATGTTTCATTCATGCCATAGTGTGTTGCAGAATCCCCTTCTTTTCCAAGGTGGGATGGGGTTCCACTGATCGGCTATGTGTCCCGGACACTTGGGTGCCTCGAGCCTCAGTCATTGTAAGATTGTAAGCAGCACTGCTGTGAACCTGGGTGTGCAATACCGATTTGAGAGCCTGCTTTCAATTCACTCATACACACACACACACACACACACACACACACACACACACACACATGATGATTCTAGGTTTAATGTTTTGAGGACCCCCTGTTGTTATCCACAGTGCAGGTTACCCTCCATTCCCTTCAGCAGTGCACAGATGTTTCAATGTTTCCATGTTTTCACCAACACTTAATTGTTTTCTGTTTTTTCCCTTAAATTTTTGTCTTTTTGAGGCAGGGTTTCTCTATGCAGTTCAGGCTGGTCTTGAGCTCACTTTATAGCCCAGACTGGCCTTGAACTCACAGTAATCCTCCTGACTCAGCCTCCTGAATACTGGGATCATAGGTGTGCACCACCACGCCTGGCTTTCTGTTTTTGTTTCGTTTTTTTAAATAGCCATCCTAATGGGTGTGAATTGATGTTTTGTAATTTTGATCAATTTCTTTTTTCTTTTGAGTCAGGGTTTCACTACATTTGCCCTGTCTGGCTTTGAATCCCTGGGTTTCAGGGGTCCTCCTGCCTCAGCCACTTGAGGAGTTGGGCTTGCAGGTGTGCGCTGTTGCCCAGGTTTCAACACTTTTTAATGTGCGTTTTTCTCCGTGGTGGCAGTGATGAGCCTTCCAGATCCCTCTGCTGGGCAGGATGTGGCACTCAGCCGCCAGGGTGTCTTCGGGTGTTGGTCCCTTCAGGGCTTGAGCAGCCGCACAGAACCAACCACTCAAGGTCCTGACCTCTCCTGGCATCGCTAGCCAGGGACAGATCCAGGAGGGTCGGCTCTGCCCAGCCTGGGACAAATCTCCCTGTGGGGTTGCAGGGCAGTCACTGCATCTGTAGAAGTTTTCCTTCTCCTGTGTTCCCTGCTTCCAGTCCCTCCTTCTGCAGCTGTCAGTGCAAAGCCAAGGCCCTCATAAACGTCCTCTTCCCTGTCACTTGGCACCTGGGTCCCAATGGTGCCGGCTCAAGAGACTCACCACCATAGAAAGCATTTGTTTTGGGTCCCCGCCCGTCTTGCTGGGTGGAAGGGCGCATGCTTTAATCTGCAGCTCTCTGCCAGCTGAAAGCCTGAGCGCTGTCTGACGGCGGAGACCAAGCGACTTCCTGTGCCCTGCCTTTGAGAACACTTCCTTTGCCTGTCTTTCCAGCAGCGTCTTCATTTTTTTTTTTTGTTGGTGAGAGTGACATGAATTACTGATGTAAAAACGCCCATCTTTGCTTTGCATGTGGTTTGCCACCTATGAGGTGTGCCTGGTATTTGGGGGCTGAGCGCACAGATGCACACACACTGCCTCCCACCTCCTCACCAAATAACCCTTTCTCTACTGGAACCTGTATTTTCATCTATAACTGGGGATAATATTACCAGTTCGTAGGGTCAGGGGATGAAATGACTTTATAAAGTCTTATAACAGGGCCTGTAATACACTGTGAAATAATTACTTTTTTTTGGTGTCTATGTTATTTTTTTCCTAATGGCCAAAGTATTACATTCCATGAATGAAGCTATCTCTTGTGGTTTTCACCTTTGGTGTGATGTTCAGGAAGGACGTCTTTGTTTCAAGTTTATATATGTATCGCCTTCTTTCAGTATTGTTATGATTGCCTTCAAAAATACTTAAATTTTACATCCACCTGGAATCCAGATGTGGGGTTTAAGGTTGTATTCTTTGAGTATCTAACATTACTTTGAGGACCCGATGGTTCTCATTTTATTTCATTTTAATTTAAACTTTTGCCCAAACCCCTTGTATTAGGACAGGTCATAGGCACACTATTACTGTGAAGAAACAGAGAGATTCCTGCTGACCCCACGTGACTGCCCCTAGTGTTCTTTCCTGTTTCGGGTCACCATGTGACCTTTGGTTGCCAGATCTCCTCAGGCTCCTCTTGGCTGTGACGCGCTTCCTTAACTGTCCTTGAGTTTGACAACCTTGACAATTGTGAGTGGCACCGTTTGAGTGCTTTGTAAGACACTTGTCTTAGTCACTGTCCTTGTCACTGACACAGTGCTGACACCTGAAACTTAGAAGAGGAGGGGTAGTTCTAGCTCAGTTTCAGAAGTTTCCTTCCCTAGGTGTAGAAAAAGTGGAAGGCAGGGGAAAGCTGCTTGCATCATGGCGTCTAGGAAGCAGAGTGAATGAGGAAACCGGAAGGGAGACACACGCTTCTGGGTCACACCCTGCTAATCCACCTCTTCCACCAGGCCCTCCTTCTAAGGGCCAGTCAGCTGTTGCACCCGCTACAGCCCAGTCCTCTTCCAGAAACTTCCTGTGAGTGCATGAGGCCCTTGGGGGCATCTAGGTCTAAGCCAGAATAACTCTTCTCCAGGGACGGGGCTGCTGTTTTCTTACCGTGAGGCTGTGGCAGTGGGGTGGGGAAGTAGACACCCTTCCAACAAGCTGTGGCAAGGCTGCACCAGGTATCACTGCTGCTACTGGCCTCAGTGCCCAGCTGAGATTGTGTTTATGCAGCTTCTCCTGACAAACCCTTTCTGTGTGACCTCTGGGTGAGGCCCATACCAGAGGAGTAGGTTTTGTGCTCGATAGCCTTGAGGTGTTTCTACATGAGTCCTTTGGAATTCTGTGTGGGATATTGGTTTCTTCTTCCTCATTCAGTTATTTATTCAATCACTGATTTATCAGTGTGGACATTTCTTACCCACTTGGGTTATAATCCAATGGTCTGTTATTATTATTATTATTATTATTATTATATTTCTTTGTTGCACATATTGTCCTGGCTTTGGCTTCATGGAACTCATTGTGTGGTCCCTATGTCACTGCTATGGATTCTTTTGACTTCCTGTTTTAGTCCTGATATTCTGGAATGTTCTGTAACCTATTGACATGAGCCATTGCTCAGCGCTGTGCCTTTCTTACACCTTGGGCCTGCGCTTGTCCTTGGCTCAGACATCTTTTCTCTGCTGTGTCTTCACAGGACAAGAAGGAGCTCTCTGGAGTCTCTCTCATAGGTGCACCAATCCTCTCGATGAGGGATATATGCTCATGATCTAATCACTTCCAAAGCCCCCTGCTATCACCACCTCAAAGGTTAGAATTTCAACAGAAATTTTGGTGGGATACAAATATTTAGATGAGACTATTTTGCCCATGGGTTCCCAAAATTCATTGCCTTTTCCCCACCATGTACTTTAATTCCATCCTATATAGCTTTCTTATTGCTAGGACACAATACCTGATACCCACAAATTAAAGGAGAGGAGGTTTAATTAGGCTCACAGTTTCAGGAGATTGAGTCCATGGTCAGCAGGCTCCAAGACAAGAACATCATAGGGGAAGGGTGTGATGGAGCAAAGATGATAGTTCGAGGTGGGCGGGAAGCAAAGCAGGCCAACAGTGCCAGGGCCAGGGACGAGGTGCCGTAACCTGGGTCTTGCCTCCATGATACACCCATACACACATCTGGAAGAGTGCTTTGTTAGTCTGCTAGGTAGTAGTGCCAAGCTATTAACATGTTCTATTATTTTTTGTTTGTTTTTTGGTACCAGAGTTCAAACTCATGACCTTCTGCTTACCAGGTACGTGCTTGAGCCACTGAGCTAAATCCCTGGCTATTAACTTGTCCTGGAATCAACTCAAAAGCCTAATGTTCAAAGCCTCATATAAATATCATACTAACAAATGTGGGTGAGACCCAAGTTAGGAGCCATCCTGAAGCCACTGCTCACCACCTGTGCAATTCAGTAGCTTGTGCTCAGCACAGCAGTGGGCTGGCCTGGGACAGACATCTCTGTCCAGAAGGAAGTGACAAGTCCCATGCAAATCCTAAGCCCTACAGGATAAATTTCATTAGCTTTAAGTCCTGGGACTACTCTTCTCTGGCCAGAGCCCTGCCCTCCAGGCCCACTGGGACAGGGACTTCTGGACATACAGGGTGGGGCCTCAGGGTGCAGGTCCCACCTTCGAGTTGCACAGAGGTGAGGACCCCATTTCTGCAGCCATGCCAGGCAGGGCTGGGCCCTGAAACTCCCCCTGAGCCTTCCTGGTGCTGGTTTCCTGCTGAGGTCTCACTCCTTGGTGGCTTCGTCCCAGGTCGAGGTCCTGACAAGAGGCTCCCTCAGGCTAGGCCATGGTCCAGTGGCTCCAGTGGGGACTCCACAGCTGGGGCTGACCATGGTGGCAACACACTCGCGGAGGCTTTGTGCTCAGCATGCAGTAGGAGGCACAGTGCTGAGTCCAGAGTGGCCCTCGTGGCATCTGTCCATTTTCCTGAACAGCGGGTGGGTTTCTGCTTCCGGTCAGACGGCCAGGGTTGCTTCATCAGATGGTCCCTAGGCCCCATCTGCTGTGTGCTCCTCTGAAAAGCTTGTCACCCTTCACAGTATGGATGGGGCTGAGCATTTCCCCAACTTTAAGTTCTGCTTCCCTTCTGAGAAACACATTTCACTAAGAAATAATAAAGTGAAACCAGGCTGCTCTGTCAACACTGCGTTTATAAACTGCCTCAGCCGTGTCCAGTTTCATCAGCTGTAAATTCCACCCTTCATGAGATCCTGGAACACAGATGTGATTCAGCTGCAGTTTTCTGCTTGGTAACGAGCACAGCCTTTCCTCTGTATGCTCCAAGAGGGAGTCTCTTGTCAGGATCTCGCCCTGGGACGAAGCCATCACGGAGTGAGACCTCTGTATGCCTGAGGTCTCGTCAGGAAGACCTCAGCTGTCTATGTCGCCACTGACACCTGTCAGAGGTCACGTGGGTGTGCTGAGAAGATGGCATTCACTCCACAGCTCTGGGCTTTTCCACCCTGAGCCCTCATAGGATCAGCCCTAGGTGATTCACTTATGGCAATGTAGCTTTTCCTGGCGCACATTCTTCCAGCCTTGAGTTATTTCCAAATTCCAGAGCTGTGTTTGTACTCAGGTATTTGCTATCATGACACCCACTTCTTAGTATCAGTTTCCTCCTAATACAATTAACCCAAGGGTCATGCTTGCAACGTGTGAGTTTTGAGGCAATATAAACATTCAGACCATAGCACTGTCCTTCCTTGGAGTTGCTGGTATTTTGGGGGGGGGTGGGGGGAGCTGATACACATTTTATTTTATATTTATTTTTTTTCACTCACCTAGAGGGCCCAAGAACTGCAGCTGGATGATCTAATAGAGGCAGGCACAGCTGATCCACCGGGTGCCCATTCTGGCCCCTGGCCTGGCATTACAAAATGGGCAAGGACTTCAGGGGCCCACAGAAAGTGGCTCCATATTCTTGGGTGCTAAATGTAAAATGAAAAGATAAATCATTGGATGAAACCAGCCACAAACCTCCCAGGCAGAGCAGTGAAGGCGGAGGAGGAGGCCCAGCAAAACCACATGGGGGACCCCATGGAAAGGCACTGGAGGTTTTGCCACTCCAGTCTGTGCCATGGAGTGCACTGGTGACCTCTCTGAACTTCAGTCTCCTTCTTTGTGCACAAGGTCCCGATCTGGGCATCACGGAAAGGCTTTGGGGGTTGAGCGGGCCCCAGCACTCTCTGGAGCAGCACGTACCCAATGTCCCTAGCAGGGTCACGGCTAAGCCAGAGCGCTCTGGGCCTCAGCCCCTCAGCTAGGGCAGCTCCACTCCTGTCCCTGAGGCGTTGGGGTCCCACTTGTGATGCTGGGTGGGGGGACTTCCTGGCTGGCTGCCTCAGAGCCTTCCGCCCCACACCTCCACTTCTGTCACGTGTCCCTGCCACAACTGGATCCCTACTGGGCACCGTGTTAGCAGCCGGTGTGACCAGCAGATGTGGCACCTGGGCAGGGCCCCTGCATGAAAGATGTTGCCTCTTCCCACTGACAGTTAGGGACGGCCATCAGCCAGGGCAGCTCTGCCCCAGGGTGTGTCCAGGCAGACCTGTCCTGTGCCTCCCCATGGCCGGTGCAGGCCTGAGGAAGGCAGAGGTGACAGTGGAGGCTGGGGTCACCACCAGTGTCCTCTCCACATCTTCAGTTCTGTCTCCCCACCACAGCCCTTGCAACTACGCAACAGCAATGCCCCACCCACCTCTCCTGCTCACTTCCGGCTTTCTCCTCACGGTGGCTGCTGACATGGAGAACATGTGTGCTGCGCTCTTTGCTCCTTGCCCTGCCTGTTTCTCTGCTGCTTCCTTATCTCTGATAGCACAGGGCACCAGGGCACCTGCCCCAGCTACCAGCTGTCCTCCCTGTGGGCAGTGACAGGTGGCATTGGTGAGAGGACCTTGCCCAAGGTACGTGCACAGCTGCAGTAGCAGCTCGGGGCAGCAGACAGACATGCAGGATAGGTGGAGGACATGCTGAGGGTGCGGCTGGGCTGGGTCCTGGCAGGGCACCAGCTGTCCCGTTGTCTGGTTAGAAGCTGAACTATGATTCTAGCTGAACTATAATTCTAGCTATGACTCTGGGAGGCTGAGGCAGGAAGATTCTGAGAAGATTGGTGAGAGCTTGTCTCAAAATTTGAAAAAATTTGAAAAAGGCTGTGAATGTAGCTCAATGCAAAGGCCTTGCATTCAGTCCCCAGTACTGCAAAATAAAACACAACACTGGAAAAGAAAGCCAGACCAATTGTCTAAACTCCCTTCCTGCGTGCAGGTGAGAAGACCAAATTTGGGGCATTTGGGTCTCCGGTGTCACTGCCCATCAGGCACCGGGGATTTGAGCCCTGTCCCAGTCCCAGCTGCGAATGACGCAGGCTTTGCGGTTCCTGTCCTGTGCCTGGACAGCCGTCCTCTGCCCTGGCTCTCCCATCTCCCCAAGCACAGCCTCACTGGTGGTGGTGGAAACATCTGGCTGTTGGCTTGGGGTATGAAGCCCCGCATTTGCCACGTGGTGTTAATGTGCCACTGAGGCTGAAACCTAAGACCGTCTGGACCATGCAGGTGGTGTGGGGAGAGGCAAAGACAGACGAATAACAGGTGATTCAGTGCATTTGTGCCTTTTATTTTTAATACAATGTTTTTTTTGTACTGGGGATTGAACTCACTACCTCACACATGCCAGGCAGGTGCTTGTGCCACTGAGCTAAATCCCCAGCTACAATTTAACTTTTCATAATGGCCATCCTTACACAGATGACCTGTGAAATTCCTGAACATGTACCAGTCGGCTCTTGGGAGCAGACAAGCCCGCCATAGCACAGGCGAAACCCTGACTCCCTCCGAGACCTCACAGGGGCTGTGTGCCCCCTACTCCCCTCCTCAGCATGCACGGCCACACCCATGCCAGCTTCTTGCAGCCACTCGCAGGGCCCCATGTGGTCCTCACTGGCTCTGCTCTTCTGTCCACCCTCTGCCTGCAGCTCCTTCCCTGCCTCATGCCCACTCAGCATTTCTGGGGAGCACTGGTCCGTGCCAGCGCTTTGCTGAGCTGGGGATGCAGATGTGGCCGCCGTCCCCTGGAGCCTGTGTCCTCACAGGGCTGGGGCCCCAGGAGCCCAAGAAGCTGCAGATGTGGGCAGGGCACAGGGCGGGGGACCTTTGACTGCTGCTGGGCAGCCCCTCCTCGGCTGAAGATCCCGTAGAAGCGTCTGGATTCGGACCAGGACTTCCTCAGGCACCTGGACAATGCCCCTGGGGACCATGGCCCACCCTGGGACATGCATCTCAGTGGCCCAGGGGGAATGCTTGGTGGCCTCGCTCCCCAGAGTGGCTGCATGGTGGCTGGGTGACCCAGTGTGTGGCCACTGCAGTGATGCGGAGCACGTAGGGTACCACTGTGTACCCCATGACACAGCCTTTGTGCTGCACCATGCCACACCCTGACATGTCAAGACCTGCCAGAACGTGAACTTAGATGGGTCAGTGGGTGGGATGGCACGCAGGCCAGACAGGAAGTGGCATCGCAGCCGTGCGGCATTGAAGCCGTGCAGCCTCTGGAGATGAGGCTGGGCCTGGTCCCGCCTTGCAGTATCCCTGCTGAGGCCGAATTAGTTGGTTAACACAAGCCACAGATTTGCTGCCAGTGGCTTGTGTGAGTTGAGCAGTGGATGCATTTTCTGGGCCCTGAGACGCTAAAAGCAAAGCTGAGCCTTGATTGCCCTCTGGTGGTTGAAATCTACCACTACACCGTCGCTTGTGCCCCACTGGACAGTTCTTTCAGCAAAGCTGTGGGGGCTGGCTCCCTGATGCCCTGACCTTGGGCTGCTGCAGCTGATCTCCAGGAAGGCACAGGGTCTTTTATTTCGTTTTATTTTTTTCTGAGTCAGCATCTCGCAATGCAGTTTATGATGGTCTCAAACTCGCTTTGTAGCCCAGGCTGGTTTTGAACTTGCAGCAATCCTTCTGCCTCAGCCTCCCGAGTGCTGGGATTACAGGCGTGCACCACCACACCTGGCTCCTGAGGCCTTTTAAAATTTCATGAGTTTTATTTTTTTTCAGTCCTGGAGACTGAACCCAGGGCCTTCACACTGAGCTACATCCCCAGTCCTTTTTTATTTTGAGACACATTCTTGTGAAGTGACTAAATTGCCCAGGCTGGGCACCAACTTGTGATCCTCCAGCCTCATCCTCCTAGACTGCTGGGGTACAGGTGTGCACACCATACCCGCCTGTTTTGGGTTTTTAAACCCAGCTATTGCCCTCCCTGCAGTTCTCCTAGCCTAGAAGCTGGTCTCCCATGAGGGCTGGGGTCTTTCTCCTGATGTCATGGTTTTACTCTGATCAGGATAGGTGTCCATGTCTCTCCTGCAGGCTGGTGGCAGTCACGTCACAGAGCCATGGAAAATGTGGGGATTTACTGTGCTGGGGCAGAGGGAGCCGCTCAGATGGCTTCCTGCCAGCTCTGGTAGCTTTAGGCTGGGGACTTCCATGTTTCTACTCACACCGCGTGCAGTCTCTGTTTTCCTTCCTTCCTTCTTTGCTCACTCCTTCGCTCCTTCTTTCCCTTCCTCCTCTCCTCCCTTTTTTTTCTTCTTCCTTCTTCTTTTGTATCAGGGTAGTAAATTGCCTCAGGAAATGAATTTGAAAGTGTGTCCCTCTTTTCAAATTTCTAGAGATTTGAATTTTAAAGAATTTTATTTTAAAGTGAATGAAACCAAACCAAATAAAACAGAATAAAGCCAATTGAAACAAAACAATGAAAGCAATACAGGACTTCAAAACAAGATAGTAGGAAATTAACAATGGTTACCATAATATATCTTGTTATCTTCAAAATAACTGCCTATACCATCAGACATAATAAAATCAAAGAAAACAAAATGGAATAAAACCAAACTAAACCAAACAATGAAAGCAATACAGGACTTTAAACAAGACAATAGAAAATCAACAGCCGTTATCATAATGCCTTTTGTCATCTTCAAAATAGCTGTCCAGACCATCAGGCATAGGCATGTATAATTAACCAAATGGTACAGTAAGGAAGTGGCTTCTACAGTTGTTATCTTTTCAGAAGTTTCAGGTGTGTGACTTCTAATTTCTGTTATGTCTGTGTCTCCTGAACATGTTTCGTATGGGCTGGAGGTCTGAGATTGTATTTTGCTCTTTCGTCTTGACATTTTCCTGTGTTCCCTTGAATCAGCCCACTGCTGTACCCGGGATGCTTCCTGCATTGGCTGCCAGTCCCTTGGTGCAGGGGATGGGGCTGGGCATCTGGATTCCTGTGATCCGGGTTCCTGGAGTGGTGCCGAGGCGCGGGGCGGGAGTTCACCAATGCTCCCCCGGTGGTGGCGGGGCCTCGGGCTGTGGCTTCTTCCCCGGCCCATGCTGGGCTTGCTGCACCTCTCAGGGCTGCTGGGGCTGGGCCTTGGAGCATGTTATTTTTTTTTCTCTGTTGGTATTTGGTAGAACTTGCCAGCAAAATCATCTCAGCCTGATTTTTTTTTCAGCACATCTAGAACTACAAATTCAGTTTCTTCCATATGATCCCAGGTCACTTGTTGGTTTCTTGAGTGAGTCCTGGCAGGTGGTGCTGTTCAAGGGTTGGTCACTGCCTCTCTGTGGCCGAATCTCTTCCTACAGGGCTGTGCACTCATTTCTTGCTGGCCATGCTGTCATCAGTGAGGCTGCAGTAATAGCTTCTTTTCTATTTCTAATATTACTCACTTGTGTCTTTTACCTTCTTTATTTAATAGTCATCCCTTTTTGGTTAGTCTGACCACTAGTCAGTTGCGTTGATCTTCTAAAACTAAAACAGCTGTTGATTTCACTGATTTTTTCCTTTCATTTTTTCTTAGGGTCCTACTATTTCCAGTTTAGTTGGTTTTTGCTCATATTTATTTATTCCTTCTTGTTGTTTGCTTTGGCTCTATTTCTGCTTTTATTTTTGTAGTTTCCTTAGGTGAAAAATTTTGGTCCTGCTACCCTTGGACCCCTGGACCTCCACTGGTGCACATGGTCAGGCTAGGCCACTTCTGCACCCCACTATTCTACTCTGTGGGACCCTCATCTCCTGGACCTAGTATTGCTGTTGATCTTTGGCTCCCACTCCTCCTCCCAAAACCTTGGACTGCAGTGGATTAACCCTGCTAGGTTGATGGGAGACTCAGTAACCCCTCATCCAAACAGAGGACCTCAGTAGGCTTCTGTAACTGTGGTGAGTTTGCCCCTAAAATAGAGGTCTTCAGTGGGTGAACAGGAGCAGTAGTGAAGTTCCCTCCAGCTGTATGACCTTGGTGAGCTTGGAAAGAGTGTGGGTGAGTCCTTCCCCACACAGAAAACATCAGGTGGGTTGAGGAGTGTGCCAGTAAGGCCTCCCCTAACCAGGAGAAAATTAAAAGGGCTTATGAGACAGCCAGTGACACAGTAGGGTCCCAGCCAAGACAAACACTGTAGGCAGGGATATCTGGTGAAATGGAATAACCTGAAGACATAATAACAGCAGGAACTAAGGATTGACTTACATCAATACTCTTGGGCTAGTCAGTCTAGGGAGAATATAGGACTCACCTGACAGGCTCTGCATGAGGAATTCAGGTGACTGGCCCTCCTCTTCATTGTGGGACCCAGCATTTGGACAAACATCAACCACACAGTAGGACCCTAAGATACATACTACCAACAGTTGAGACTAGTGGGATTGAAAGATCAAATATTAGCCCAAAAGGTGAAAATGACAAAACAAAAAAGCAAAATGCAATATCAAACATCTAGTCCATCAGGAGCAAGTACTGGAGACAGTGAAATAGATGACTTTAAAAGTCATACACAAGAAATCTGTGAAAAGATATCAAGTGAAAGAAACAAACCCATGAGGCTATAGAGGAAATCAAATTAGAAATAGTTTCTCACATAAAGACAGACATAACAACTTTAGTAAAAGATTTGCTTGGTGTAGTTAGAGAAGAAATAGATAAAAAAGTACAGGAGCATGGGAAACTGATTGAAACCTTATAGGAACAATATAGAAAATAAGCAGATTCCATGAAACAAATTCAAAGAGATATCCAGGAAACAAAAAATTCCATTGAAAGTTGGCAAAACTGTTTAAATGAAGATAGAATTTTGGACCTTGAGGACAGGATTGCAGTTAGCGATCATGAAAGGACAGAACTTTTAAAAATAACAAAGCAGCATGAAATGACAATTCAGTAGCTTCAAGATGATGCCAAGAGAAACGTTATAAGACTAATAGACATCAGTGAAGATGCAGGAGTCAACACAAATGACATTGGTAAACTATTCACAGAAGTAATAGCAGAAAATTTCCCAAACATGGGGAAAAAAATCTGATGTACAGATAAGTGAGGCATATAGACCTCCAAACAGTAGCAACCAACATAAATTTACATCCAGACATATAATAATTAAGATCCCAGATATATAGCATAAAAATAGAATACTAAAAGCTGTTAGAGAAAAGACATAACTCACCTGTCAAGGAAAGCCCATTAGAATCACATAGACTTTTCAGCACAAACCCTCAAGTTAAGACAAGCTTGGAGTGAAGTATTTCAAGCCCTGAAATAAAACAGCTTTCAACCCAGACTGATGCACCCAGCAAAACTTTCTTTCAAATTTAATGGAGAAACAAGATACTTCTATGACAAAAAACAACTGAAGAAATTCATGTCCACCAAACCAACCCTAGTAAGAGTACTGAAAGACATACTAGATAGAGATAAAAATGGCCATAATTTCCAGAACAACAACAGAAAGAAACCACCAGGCAGGGCAACATTAAACAAGGGGGGAAAGCAGAAAACCAACAACAGGAACATAACATGACAAAGTTGAGCCAATACATATCAGTTATATCCATCAATGTAAATGGCCTCAATTCACCTATTAAAAGAAATAAATTGACAGAATGGATCAAGAAACAGATCCCACAATATGCTGTATACAAGAAACACATCTGACTCAAAAGGAAACTCATAGATTAAAAGTCAAAGGGTGGAAAACAGTATTCCATGCAAAATGAAACCAGAAAAAAGTAGGGGTAGCTATTCTATTTGCAGACAATGTGAACTTCAAACCTAAAATGATTAAAAGAGATAAAGAAGGTCATTACATACTTGTTAGTAGAAAAATTCAAGAGGAAGAACTAACAATTATAAATATATTTGCACCAAATACAGGAGCACCCAACTATATAAGATAAATACTAATGGACGTGAGAAACCAGATACACAAGAACACAATTGTAATAGGGGACCTCAATACCCCATTGTCACAAAGAGATAGATCAACTAGACAAAAAGTCAGCAAATAAATAATAGAACTGAATCCTACCTGTTAGCAAGTGAACTTAGTAGATGTTTACAGAGTGTTTCACCCAACCACATCAGAATATACATTGTTCTCACTGCGCATGGGATGTTCTCCAAAATAGACCATATATTAACCCATAAAACATTCTTAAGTAAATGCAAAGGGATTGAAAGTATTCCATGAATATTATTGGACCATAGTGCACTGAAATTGGAACTTAATGGCAAAAGAAATTGAAAAACCTGCATAAATACATGGAAATTAAATAACAACCTTCTGAACAACCAGTGGGTTACAGATGAAATTAAAGAAGAAATAAAGCAATACCTATGAGTCAATGAAAATGTGGATACAACATACTGTAACCTGTGGGACACAATGAAAGTGGTCCTAAGAGGGAAATATATAGCAATAAATTGTCATAGTAAGAAAACAGAATGAGCACAAATAAACAACCTAATGCTACATCTCAAGCGTCTAGAAAAAGATGAGCAAGTAAAACCCAAAGCTCATAGAAGAGAGGAAATTGTAAATATCAGAGCAGAAATTAATGCAATTGAAATAAAAAATACAAATAATGAATCAAAGAACTGTTTTTTTGAGAGAGTAAACAAAATTGATAAACCTCTATCCAACCTTATCAAGAAAAAGAAAGAGAAAACTCAAATTCATGCAATAAGGACTGAAAAGAGAGAAATTGCTACAGATCCCATGGAAATTCAAAAGATCATGAATACCTACTTTGAAAATCTCTACTCACATAGGGTGGAAAACACTGAGGAAATGGACAGATTTCTAGAAACATATGAACTTCCAAAGCTCAGTCAAGAAGATATAACAATTTTGAGTAACTCAGTATTAGCTATTGAAATTGAAAACATGATTAAAAACTTACCAACAAAGAAAAGCCCAGGTCCTGATGGATTCACAGCTGAATTCTAAAAGAAATTTAGAGAAGATTTGATGCCAATACTTCTTAAACTCTTCAATGAAATTGAAAGGGAGGCAATCCTCCCTAACTCATTCCCAGAGGCAAGTATTACTCTGATATCAAAACCAGAGAAAGATCCAACCAAAAAGGAGAACTATAGGGCGATATCGCTACTGAAAATTGATGCAAAGATTCTCAATAAAATACTGGCAAATAGAATGCAACAAGTCAAGAAGATTACACATCACGACCAAGTGGGATTTAGGAATGCAGGGATGGTTTAACATACGCAAATCAATAAATGTAATACACCATGTCATCAGAGCCAAAACTAAAAACCACCTGATCATCTCAGTAGATGCAGAAAAAGCTTTTGATAAAGTCCAACAGTTGTTCATGATAAAAACCCTACAGAAACTCGGAATAGATGGTATCTACCTCAATCTCATAAAGGCCATCTATGACAAACCAACAGCCAACATTATACTAAATGGACAAAAACTGAAAGCTTTCACCCTGAAATCAGGAACAAGACAAGGATGTCCACTGTCATCATTCCTATTCAATATAGTTCTATAAATATTAGCCAGAGCAATCAATATAGTTCTATAAATATTAGCAAGAGAGAGAGAGAGAGAGAAAGGAATAAAGATAGGAAAGGAAGAAGTTAAATTATCACTATTTGCAGATGACATGATACTCTATAGAGAAGACCCAAAAAACTCCATTAAAAGACTACTAGAGGTAATAAACAAATTCAGCAGTGTAGCTGGATACAAAGTCAACACTCAAAAATCAATAGCATTCTTGTACATAAACAAAAAACTCACTGAGAGAGAAATTATGGAAATATCACCTTTCACACTAGCACCTAAAAAATGAAATATTTAGGAATCAACCTAACCAAGCATATAAAAGACCTATATGCTGAAAATTATGGTAGTCCAAAAACAGGAGATTGAAGAGGATATTAGAAAATGGAAGGATATTCCTTGATCATGGCTAGAAAGAACCAACATTATGAAAATGGCCATACTCCCAAAACTGTTATACAGATTTAATGCAATCCCTATCAAAATACCATTAACATACCTTACAGATCTAGAGAAAACACTCCTAAATTTTATTTGGAAACAGAAGAAACCTAGAATAGCAAAGGTGATTCTGGGTAACAAAGGCAAGGCAGGAGCCATCTCAATTCCTGACTTGAAACTACACTACAAAGCTACAGTGATAAAATCAGCATGGTACTGGCAAAGAAATAGACCTGAAGATCAATGGAACAGATTAGAAGATGAAAACACAACTACAAAGACACTTAGCCACCTTATATTTGACAAAGGGGCTAAACATGTTCACTGGAAGAAGGATAGACTCTTTAATAAATGGTGTTGGAAAAATTGGCTCTCCCCATGCCAAAGACTGAAACTAGACCCACGCGTATCACCATGCACTAAACTAAAGTCAAAATGGATCAAAGATCTAAACATTAAAACACAAACACTAAATCTACTGGAAGACAAGGTAGGTAGAAATCTTGGAGACATAGGGGTAGGTAGAGAATTCATAAACAAAATGCAAACTGCATGGGAAATACTTTAAAGAGGGATCTCATATTATTAAAAAGTTTTTGCACTTGAAAAGAAATCACCAACAAAGTGAAAAAAACCCCCACAGAATGGCAAAGAATTTTAGCCAGCAACCCCTCAAAGACTTATATCCAGAACATATAAAGAATTGAAAAACATCAAGCCCCCCAAATTCAAAGACCCTCTCCAAAAATGGGCATCTGAGATGAACACACATTTCTCAAATGAAGATATACAAATGGCAAATGAATATATGAAGAAATGTTCACCATCACTGGTCACTCGAGAAATGCAAAGTAAAACAGCATTGAGGTTTCATCTCACTCTGGAGAGAATGGGTGCCATCAAGAAATCAACTGATAACAAATGTTGGTGAGGCTATGGGGAAAAAGGCACACTGCTCCACTGTTGGTGGGAGTGTAGACTGGTGCAGCTTTTATGGAAATCGGTATGGAGATTCCTCAAAAAAACTAGCATTGGAAGTTCTATTCAATCTAGCTATACCCCTCCTGGGTATTTTAAAAGGTCATGTCACAATGATACACATGCACCCATTTTTATAGCAGCACAGTTTGTAATAGCTAAATCTTGGAAACAGCCAAAATGCTGCCTATCAACCACAGAGTGGATGAAAAAGACATGGTATTTTTATACAATCATGGTATTTTTATACTACTCAGCTATAAAAAGGATGATCTTGAGGCCATTATAGGTAAATGGAGGCAACTGAAGACTATCCTTATAAGTGAAATAAATAAGACTCTTATTTGTAAACATCACATTGTCTCTCTAGTGTAAAAATAATAAAAACCGAAGGAGTAAGAAGATCCAAAATGTATAATAGATATTGTAAAAATGAAAGGGAAGGAAAGTGTTCTAAAGGGTATAACTGTATGTATGTTTAAGTGTGTAAGATAGATGACCATACTACTGAGTTTTTGTTGGATCATTGAACAGAACGGTTTGCACTGTCATTGTTTGATTGCCCACTTTTTATGCTTTGATTTTGTAACATGAACAACTATTTCTAAGAGGACAATACATAATTTAACAACTAGTGATTTCTTACTGTTCATTTTTTTTGAAATTCTGTATTATTTCTACCCTTTTTCTATTTTTTTCTAAATAAAAAATTAGATTATTGATTTGAGGTCTTTTTTAAAGGTAAGAATATAATGTTATAAATTTCATCTCAAGCATTATGTTTAGCTTATAACCCACATTGCAGTTTCATTTTTATTTAGTAGGCTAGCCCTTTTTTATACTTTAACTATTTTTAATTTGTGTGCTCTTTCTTTCATGTTAGTTTCATTGGAAATTTATCTCTTTTAGGGAGTGGTGGTTGAGACAGGGTCTCACTATGTAGGTCAGGCTGCCGGAAACTCTTCTGGCCTTGAACTTGCAGTGATCCATGCTGATGCCAACACTGCTTGTAGAAATGTGGCAGAAATCAGTGAGACAGGAGTAGGGGTTCCATCAGGTGGTAAGGACTGTGGCCTCCGAATGGAGTCAGGAAGCCCCCTGGGGAGCCTGCTGAGCCAAGACCCTGGGATCTCACAGAAGCCTCTGCCAGGTGTCCTTCGGCTGGCGGGGACCCCAGAGCACAGCCGGGCAGGACACTGGCTGAAGGGCCTGTGTTCCCTGTGCGGATGCCACATGAATACTACGTGGTCTGGACCCTAAAACTCTGCAGTCTCCTGCTGGTAGAGATCACATTGCTTCCACAATGGCCCGAGCTCCCTCCTAAATCTCATAAAACCCTAGTCACAGAGCCCTCGTGGGGTCCTGCTCTGAGGCCCCTCCGGGCAGGCAGGTGCTCCGTGTCCTTGGCGCATGTCTCTTCCTTCCTTGCCTTTACAGCTCTTGCTTCTCTGTCTTTTTATCTTTTAAGTAAGTAAATTTGCTTGCATCTTGCTGCCTCTTGTGCAGTTCCACTTTTCAGTGCTGTGAGCCACAATTCTGACTCTGCAAACAGCGGTTCTTACCTGCTAACCAGTGACTCGGAACTCTTAATCTAAGCTTTGGAACTACTCAAGGAGATTTAAACAGCTACCAGATGAGAAAAAAAAGGCACCGAGTTTAAGAGCTTCCAGCTCCATGGCCAGGCCTTGGCGGGGGTGAGGTGGCTGCCGGGAGGGCCGCTCTAGAGCCTGTGCTGTTAACTGGGCCCAGGCCCCTCTCTGAAGGTACTCAGTGCCCTTTCAAACGCACCGTCCCAGACCCTTGGAGACGCTGCCCTCAGGAGAGCTTTGCTGCAGTTTGCCCACATGAAGTTAGACAGGTTGGAAGTGCGTACCTTGGTGAATTTTCATTGCATGAGCACATTCCGTAACCAGCATGTGGGTCACCAGGATAACCTGACCAACACCTCTGGCAATG
This sequence comes from Dolichotis patagonum, assembly GCA_004027295.1. Taxonomy (NCBI): domain Eukaryota; kingdom Metazoa; phylum Chordata; class Mammalia; order Rodentia; family Caviidae; genus Dolichotis; species Dolichotis patagonum. Next base: position 52,605 of record PVJX010010113.1, read on the forward strand.
AACCCCACTGAAGTAGGCGGCAACTCTATAAATGTCTTACGTGATACATTGGTTTTGTGTGTCTGAAGTTTGTCAAGTAGAATCCTGTTTTATGGGCTCTGGCTTCCCTGTCTGGTTTCTTCTCTCTCTCTCTCTCTCTCTCTCTCTCTCTCTCTCTCTCTCTCTCTCCCTCCCGCCCTCCCTCTTTTTTCTAGTTTCTTCTCAGTGCTGTTGATTTGAGATTCATTTTACTGCTTTTTATTGCTGTGGAATAGTTCACTGAGTGACCGGAACACAATTTACCCCATTATCCATCTACATAGATATTTGTTCAGTGCCCAGTTAATAGAGCAAATGCGCAGTTCTTATATTGCTTAAGCCAAGCTTGATTTGTTATTTGTGTCTTTTGTATCTTTACCGTGTTTTGTTTGCTTGCTTTATTAATTACGGAAGTTCTAAGATATCACACTCTGACAAGGGATTTGTCTATCTTGCTGTTAACTCTGCTGCGTTTTATTTAACGCATTCTCCAGTTGCGTTGTTAAGTGCTAGGTTATGGTGTCGAATATTCCTGGTGGACCAAGCCCTGTGTTTTGGCAAAAGGCCTTTCTCCTCCCCCAGCAATTATTCTTCTCTTAAATTGCACATGGCTGGTGTCAGCATGGTTCCACCTGCTTCTTTTGTCTTATGTTCGCCTCTATTCCCCTTTCCATTGCTTTTAACCTTTCTGTGATCTATTCAGTTTAAAGTGTGTTTCTTCTCAAGTGAGAGACATTTAGGTTTTGTCTTTTGAAAATCCTGTCTGACAATAGTAATGACTAGCAGAGTTAGGTTTTTATCTCTGATATTACCATTCCTTTTGTATTTTACCAACTTCTTTTATGTTTTTTTTTCCTTTTTTCTGGCCTTGTTTCAATTTTTAAAATGATTCTATTTTTCTGCCTACTTTCTCTCCCTCCTCAATTTTATTAGTGCCTACTTTCTCGTAAGTTTTTTGGAGACCTCTCTGTCGGCGTGTGAGCACGGTCACCCCCCGGGTCAACCCAGGGGCCAAGCTTTGGACAACAGTGCACAGAACACCCCCGGTGAGAACGTTTTCCTTTTAATAAAAACCTGTTTGTATCATTGAAAGCTCTGTTACTGTTTTCTTTTAAGATAAAAGATGTTGATGTAAGAGTTGTTTTTGCTAAGCTAAAACTTCAGTATCCAGGTTTAATTGCACTGTTGGCACCTTAAAATAGGTGAGTGGGTTTGGGGTTGCATTGTGGGCCCTGGGTCTCTAAAAGTTTGGCCATCACTGCCTAGAGATTGCAGCATATATATCTTTACTCATTAGGATGTAGTGAACTCTTTCATTTCCTTCACTGCACCAGTTATTCTTGGCCCAGAGAATACTTTTAACTCCGTTATTGCAATACATTGCCTTTTTATGTGTATGTTATTTTATTCATTTATTAATATATATTGATGTTTGAGATAAGGTCTTATTATGTTGTTCAGGCTAGCCTCCAGTGCATGCTTCTTCTGCCTCTGCCTTCTGAGTGGCTGAGATTACAGTCCCACTCTTCATGTATTTAAATTCCGCACAACATTTCTATTTTTATTGGCCCTGATTTATTCAGATTTAATGGTGTATTTTCTTTCTCTAGTGTTCTACATTCTGACCTCCATTTCCGTGGGGTTTGGGCCATTTTTCTCTATGAGGAGAATTCTCCATGCCATTGTGTTCACGTGGCATGTGGACCTGCCATTGACAGAGGCCTCAGTCCTCTTCTCTGCAAGTGTCTGTACCCCTTGGCCCTGGCGGTGCCCGACCTGGTAGGTGTTCCAGGGAGAAGTGGCTGCGGTTGTGACTGTCCACTTGTGCTCCTGGGGCTTAGCCCTCGCCTGTGTCCTGGGCCTTTTCCCAGCAGGCCTTTGTCCCGCTTGCAAGACCTAAGGACACCATGCTTTGATTCTCCCCGGCTGGGTTAGGTTTTAGCCTCCCAGGTTGTGAGGTGACAGGGTGCAGCGAGGGTATCGGAGGCCTGGGCCTTGGACTTTGGTCTCCATAGGTGCTGCTGTTGCTTTGTCCTGGAATCAGAAACTTCAGGGTGGGAGGGGGCTTGTCTCTGGGAAGGTGAGGGTTATCCTGCGAGGCCCTAGTCCCTTGGGGAGGCTAAGCAGGGTCCTTCCAGAGGCAGAGGGGATTGGCGCACCTTCAACAGGGCATGTGCGGGACTCTGAAGACTCAGATGACTCCAAGACTCTCTCAGATTCTGGGACCCAGGGTCTGGGTCTGGGACCCCTCGACCCAGACAGTGCCCTGAATATGGCAATAGGTTTGCTGGGCTGTGAGTTTGGGCTCTTGTGACCCTCCTCACTGTCAGGCCCTGCCCTCAGTGCAGGAGAGTGTGGTCAGGTTAGATGTAGACACGGAGGCCTCTTCCTCCTGCTGCTGCTTCTGCCCCTCATCTTCCTCCTCCTTTTCTTGTTCTTTTATGATACTGAGGATTGAACCCAGGGCCTTTGCAGTGAGCTACACGCCCATTCCCATCTCTTTTTTAGAGATGGAGCATTGCTGAGTCACTAAGATACCCAGGCTGAGTTCAAACTTGCAGTCCTCTTGCCTCAGTCTCCCAGAGTGCTGGGACTACAGGTGTCACCACCATGGGAGCCCTGTATTAGTGGTTGACTGATCTGAGCTAACTTTTTTCCTCCTGGAGAATATCAAGGCTCTGAACAGCAACCAAATGCCTCTCCTGCACTTAACAAGCCACATTCCCTGCGTCTCTTCCATGCTGGGGACCCTTCTTATCCCCATTCACTACTGTCTGCTCCCTGTTTGTCACAGGTGACTGACTCCCTTAGTGGTCATGATGCTGTGACGTGTCATGGTGATGACTGTCCCACCCATTCCTGTACCCAGTGTTCAGATTCCAGTGATCAGATTCCAGAACCCACCGGGCTTCTGGTGCTTCCTGTCGTTGGTTGCTTGGCTCCCAAAGTTGGTCCTGAGTTGAGGACCCTGGGGAGAGGGGTGAGGCGGTGATCCTGGGAGGGTGACCCAGGGAATACACTTTGTGTTGCTAAGTTTGCTCCAACAAAGGCACCCATGCCTGGCCTGTTGGGGACACTGAGACCCAGGAATTTCTGGCTTGCCCCACGCAGAAATGACACCCGGAAGTCACCTGAAACAGTGCATCTGAGACTGGGATGGGGGCAGGATGCTCATGCTGGAGCTCGGTCCCCCGTCTCTCCCCTCCTGGGGTGATTGTTCCTTTCTCAGTCAGAGACCCCAGGGGTGCTTACAAAGCTCTCATTTTCTGAACCCATGATTTCTTGTAGACAAATTTAGTGGTGTCCTTTCCTGAGAAGCCCCTCACTGAGACTGATGCCACATCCTAGCTATTGTGGCTTTTGCTGCAGTGAACGTGGCCGGCCAGGTCTCTTGTGGACAGACTGATTGAATAGCCTTTGAATACCTGGAGGTGGAATTGCCAGATAGCATGATAGTTCTATTTTCGATTTTTAAAAGAAATGCCACCCTGTTTTCCATAATAGCTGTACTAATTTACATTCCCACAAGCAGCATGCCAACGTTTCCTTCTCTCCACATCTTTGCCAACCCATGTTATCTTTCATCTTTTTGATAGTAGCAGCTCTGATAGGTGTGAATTGATATCTCACTGTGGTTCTAATTTGCATTGCTTTAGTGATCAGTGATGTTGAACATTTTTTTCATATACAAGTTGGCCATTTGTGTGGCTTCTTTTGGGGAAAGTCTATTTAAATCCTTTGCCCATTTGTAATTTGGTTATTTGCCTTCTTACTATTGGCTTGTTTGTGCTCCTCATACAAGGTGTGATCAGACTAGATGGTGAATATTTACATTGCAGGTGTACTGCAGTAAAAGGCCCCGTGTCACCCATTCCCTTCAAAACACTACCCTCTGCTGGAGCACACCGTCCTGTTGTTCTGGCCTCTTTCTGCATCCTTTTAAGTCCATAGTTGTGCTCTCATGGCTGCCTTGATGTCCAGGGTCAGTTAAAAAACATTTTCCTTTTCATTTTGAATTTGGGGAAGAACCAGAAGTCATATGGTTTCATCTCCAGTGAATAAGGAGGACAAGGACACATTGTGATGCTTTTACTCTACGGAAATCACTGTAAATGTTTTAAAAAGATTCAGGACTTTGAGGCAGCCACAAAAAGACCCTCAGTAAAGAATACTTCCAGAGCTGCTCCAGAAAGTGTCAAGAACAGTGACATAAAGGTGTGTGATGGTTGTGTGTGTGTATGTAGTATTTTAATGGGGGTGAATGACAATATGTCTAATAATGTAAACATTTAAAAACATTCACTGTATTTTTAGATTACACAGTGCATACTTCGTATATAAACCCTTTAGCACATGTATGGTTTGTCAGTGGATGTTCCCTTAGTTCTCATGATATCTTTTCCCTCTGCCAATAGTTTCCTAGGCTGTACAGAAGCTTTTTAGCTTGCTATGGTCCGACATGTTGATCTTTGCTTTGATTGCTTGTGATTTGTGCCCTGCTCTGTGCCAGTTACTCTCACTTGTCAGCTTGACTGGCCTAAGTGAATCTTAGAGAAGTGATGGAATCATGGGGCTGCCACACCTGTTGGCTTCATCTGTTGCTGTTTGTAACTGAATGTGCTGCTAGGGCCATGTGGGGCTCAGCTGGAGGTGGTGGGTCACTAGGGCATGACCTTGGAGGGTTTATTTCTTGCTAGTGCTCTTTTCCTGAGCTTGGCTTCCTGGTTTCCGTGAGATGAGCTTTGTTCTAGCATCCCCCCACCCCTTGCTGTGATACTCCTGTCTTGAAACCAGGCAACCAAACTGAAGCCTCTGAACTGTAAGCCAAATTAAAACTTCTCTTCCTTTAAGTCATGAGTGTCAGGTGTTTTTTCCCCAGCAATGGTAGAGCTGATCAATACATAAAGTTGGTACTAGAGAACCGAGGCCACTGCTGTAACTACAACTGACTATGTAGTTCAGAAACCTTTGAAATTGGTTTGTGTGTGGGGATTGGAAAAGTTTGAAGTTGAAGGCTAGAGAAGTTACTTAGACTGCTCTAAGCAGAGATTTATGGGCAATACTGGCCAGAGCACAGAAGACCAGAATACTGACAGGAATGCAGATAGGAAAGGCCAGGCTTGGGAGGTTTCAGATGGGAATGAAGACTCATTGGAAATTCATATTACATTCTGGCAAAGAACTTATCTGTACTTTGTCCATGTATTGAGACTTTGCAGAAGGCTGATTTTAAGGATGATGGACTAACTGATTCACTGTATGAAATTTCAAGGCACAGCATAAAGCAGAACAGAAAGATTTGTAAAACTTAAATTTTGACCAGAGGAAAAAAGCTATATAGTTGAGGTCAAAGTTTGGTTGCTAAAGAGACTGGTACAGTTAAAAAGAAGCCAGATATTTTGAACAGAGGTAAGAAGAAAGATGCCTTGAGAACATCTCAGAAATCATTAAGATCCCCAATTATCATAGGACCAACCGTGCAGGTGTCAACTTTTCATTTGAGAAGAAAAGCTCTGAACCCCTGCTTGAGAAGGGCCCCCTAGAGAATTGTACCCAATCCCTTCTACTATGATGATGTTCCTGCTTTGGCATTAGCCAACCATGGTCCAAATGAAACCATGAGCCAAATTAAACCTCCCCTCCGTTAAATTGTGAATGTTAAGTATTTTGTTCTAGTAGCAGGAAAGTTGACTAATATAATGTCATATAAAAAAATCATTGCTCACTTAAAAAGTCAATGTCACAGAGCTTTTCTCCTATGTTTTCTTCTAGTAGTTTTACAGTTTCAGATCTTAAATATAAGATTTAATAACCCACTCAAACTAGCTTTTGTATATAGTCTGAGATGAGAATCTAATTTCATTCTTCTGCACATGGATATGCATTTCCCACCACTGATTTTTAAGACTATCAATTCTCCACTAATTGTTCTTAGTATCTTTGTTGAAAATCAGTTGACCATAAATACATGGACTTGTTTATTAGCTGTCTGTCATTCTGTTGATCTATGTATCTGCTTTCATGCCAGATACTGTGATGCCAGAAACTGTGATGTTTGATTACTATATCTTTGTAGTAGCTTTTGAAATCAGGTAGTAGTATGTTTGCAACTTTGTTCTTTTTGCTCAGTTGTTTTAGCTATTTGGCATCTTTTGTGGTTCTATATAAATTTGAGGTTTTTTTTTTAATG
>PVJX010010114.1:0-58305 GCA_004027295.1 Dolichotis patagonum
ATCATTTTCTGTTATTTGGTTCAGAAAGCCCTGGAATTCTTTCACTCTATGCATGGCTTTATACTATTGTGTTATGTTTGATATTATTGTAATTGAAACTATGCTCAACTATAGCAGAGTAAGAGATATGGTGTTAGATACTGTTGATGTCCAGTTGACTTAATGTAAAGTACTGTGTTGCCTATGTTGTCCTCTTCTGTTCTGCTCTGTACTGCCCCCTTTTGTTTTATTCTCTTTTAAATAAAAAAAAACCAAATACTTCTGAAATTCACTATATTTAAAGAGAACAATATGATTCTTAGATAAAAGAAACATTCTAATTGAGGTAACTGAATTCCTATTGAACAAGTGGACATCAACATCTTTTCTGCTGCTATTTCACTGATTCCATGACAAAGTGACTTGCCATGTGAATCGGACGAGTGTTAACCCTATACTCTAGTGGAGATGTGGCCTCAAGTATGCTTTTCACGTGGGTGAAACTGTCAGCTTCTGGAGTTCACGCTCATCACATTCAGTGCAGAGGTAACATGAAAATAGTGTCTTAAATATAGACTTAAACAAGCAATTATTTTGAAAAAAATAAGCAATCCAGGGCCATTTGTTTGCGTTCATTGGTATTTTCCATTATGCCTTCCAATCATGTTGTCAGAACCTGACACAGAATTACGTTAGTAAGCAGTTTTGAGAACTCAGCTACAAACTTCCATTCTGACAAATAGAGAGTCTGTAAAACAGGTAGAAATGATGTTGGTTTGTAAAATAAAGTATAGCAGAGAGTTCAGTTTTTAATAAATGAAACCTGCTCTGTAGATGGATGATTGCACAACTATATGAATGCACTTAATACCACTGAACTGCATGTTTAAAATCATTAAGATGGTGTGCTGTATGTGATGTGCTTTTTATCACAATCTAAAATATTCTTAGAAATCCTGAAAGATGTTTCCCTTTAAGTTGTTTATCTATGCCTTTGCTACTCTAAGAGCAAAAAAAGATTAAAGAAAGGATCACTGATCATCCAGCTATTACCGTTCTATTTTTGAGACACAAGAAAGTGTGGTTAGAGTTGGAAGGAGGGCATCAGAGAAGAGGGGGAGTTCAGATTGTGGGACATCTAATGTGTCAGGACAGGGGGTTGGCAAAATGATTCGCATGATGTTGTTTAATGCTTTAGGAGGAGAGGAGGATAAAGTAAAGGAGAAGAGCAGAGAAAATGGTAGTTCATTTTCTGCACCTTCACTGTTTCTCCTGTATTAGCCAGTAATTACTGATCTTTGCACAGATAAGATTGGTATAGGTGAGGCAAAGTTGGAGCACAGAAATAGATCCCTTTCATGCCAGGGTTTGTCACAAGGCTTTAAAGCAGAGTTCTCAGCTTAAAATGTGTGGCATAATAGGTACTCATCGGTCTTTTTGTGACTACATGAACATGCCAGTGAATACTTTTTTTAAAAATGAGGTGCATTATTCTGTTAATATGCTACTTTTTAAAATATTTAATTTGAATATTTGTGTCTTTATATGAGGATTAACATTTTCACTGTGTCATCTTTGTAGATGTTAGATTAAGGTTCAGCTAGTTCTATTAGTAAAGTTTAATGGTCTAGATAGTATGAATATGTTGACAATTATATGTACTTTAATGTTAGAAGTTCTAAGCTACCAAACCAATGTGATTTTTTTATAATAACCCTTCTTTGTATGTGAAATAAAAAGTGAATATATAAAAGAAAATTGAAATAAAATGTATATACACATGGATGAATGTGGAGGAATAGTTAAAAGAAATTAAATTGATAAAAGTAATAAACTTCAAGGTGTAATTGGAGTATTGTGAAAGGATTTTTCCTTTAAAGAGAAAAATAAAACAAAATTTCAAAACATGAACTATAGTATATATATATATATATATATATATATATATATATATATATATATATATATAGTATTGTTATCTTCAAATCAGTTACTAGAGTACAAGATATCTGCATTTAATTGTCTGAACAATACTAGCAAACATTTCTCTTCAATGAGCCCAGAGAAATCAGTATTATACCTTAATTATAATCTATTTATCTATCTGATTTATTTCATTTATGAGTACAGTCTCAAGTTGCATCCATTTACCCATAAGTCTCCAGCTTATCCTTCTGTATGGCTGAGTAGTACTCCATTCCATAAAAATACCACATCTTTTTTATCTATTTCCTGGTTGATGAGCATTTGAGTTGTTTCCAAGATCTAGCTATTACAAATTATGCTGCTATAAACATGGCTGAACACACATTGCTGTGGTATGATGTTTTAATTCTTTTGGGAAGATACCCAGAAGGGAAATAGCTGGGTCAAATGGGACCGCCAGTCCTCACTTTTTGAGGAATCTCCACATTAATTTCCTGAGTGGCTGCGTCACTCCCACCAGCAGTGGAGAAGGGATCCTTTTTACCCACACCCTCTCCAACATTTGTTTTTGGTTGATTTCTTGATACTAACCATTCTTTCCTGGATGAGATGGAATCTCAGTGTTGTTGTAATTTATATCTGTTGAAATACCAGTGATATTGAACATTTTTTCACATATTTATTTGCCATTTGTATTTCTTCATCTGAGAAGACTGCACTCACCTCAGCTGCCCATTTTTGGATTGGGCCTTCAAATTTGAGAAGACTGATTTTTTTGAGTTCTTTAACTGTTCTTGGTAGTAATCTTTTGTTTTAGGAACAGCTGGAAAACACTGTGGGTTGTCTCTTCACTCTTTTGGTGGTTTCTCTTGCTGTACAAAAGCTTTTTAATAAGATGAGATCCCAGTTATTAATTTTTTGTGATAGTTCCTGAGCAATTGGGGCTTTGTTCATGAAGTCTTTGCCTACACCAGTATCTTGAGTTTTACATACTTTACCTTCCTCAGATTTATTGTTTCTGTTTTAATATTTAGTTCTTTCATCCATTCTAAATTTAGCTTAATGCATAGTGAAAGATACAGGTCCAACTTTAATCTTCAGTATGTGCAAAACCAGTTTGTCTTTCTTCCAGTAAATGTGTTTGGCACTTTTGTTAAAGATTAGGTGGCTTAGTGTGTCTGGAGTTGCTTCTACATCTTCTAATCTGTTCCATTGATCTTTGGGCCTGCTTTTTTTTTTTGGCAGTACCATGCTGTTGTTATCACAATGGCTTTACAGTATAATTTCAAGTCAGGCATCATGATATACACTGTCTAGCCTGTTTCCACAACTGCCTTTGCTAGTTTAGATCTCTTCTGGTTCCAGATGAATTTTAGGACTATTTTCTCTAATTCTGTGAGATAAGCTGTTAGAATTTGATTGGAATTGCATTGAATCTGTGTAACAGTTTTAGAAGTATGGCCATTTTCACTATATTGGCTTTTCCTACCCAACAATATGAGATATCTTTCCACTTTCTAATATGTTGTTTAATCTCCTTTATCAGAGTACTACAGTTTGCAATGGAGAGGTCTTTTACATCCTTCATTGAATTGATTCCTAAGTGTTCCATTTTTGGGGGTGCTATGAGTTTGTTATTTGGGTACAGGAAGGCTATTGATTTTTGAGTGTTAACTTTATATGTAGCTACAACACTGAATTTTCTTATCAAATCTATCAGCTTTATATGCAGGTACACTACTGAATTTGCTTATCAAATCTATCAGTTTTGATTTTATTTGACTTTGGTGGAATGTTTGGGGTCTTCTCAGTAGAGTATCATGTCATCTGCAAGTAATGACAGCTTAACTTCTTCCTTTCCTATCTTTATTCCTTTTATTTCTCTCTCTTGTATAATTGCTCTGGCTAAAGTTTCCAGGACTCTGTTGAATAAGAGTGGAAACAGTGGACATCCTTGTCTTGTTCTTGATTTTAGAATGAAAGATTTCAGTTTAAGTCCATTTTGTATGATGGTGGCTGTTCATTTGTCATTGATGGCTTTTATCAGATTGAGATAAAGATCATCTATTCTGAGTTTCTGTAGGGTTTTTATCATGAATCAGTGCTGGACTTTGTCAAAACTTTTTTCTGCATCTATTGAGATGATCATAGGAGTTTTGACCTTGGTACTGTTAATGTGGTGTATTACATTTATTGATTTATGTGTGTTGAACCATCCCTGCATCCCTGGGATGAATCCCACTTGATCATGGTGTATAATCTTCTTGATGATTTGCTGTATTCTGTTTACCAGTATCTTATTGAGAATTTTTGAATCTATGTTTGTTAGGGAGACTGGCTTATAATTCTCTTTCTTTGTTGGGTCTTTGTCCAGTTTTGGTATTGGGGTAATGCTCACTTCCAGGAATGAATTTGGGAGTATTGCTTCTAGTTCAGTTTCATTAAATAGTTTGAGAAGTAGTGGTGTAAATATTCTCTAAATTTCTTTTTTTCGTTTCTACTTTTTTTTTTTTTTGAACCGGGAGTTGAACTCACGATCTTGTGCTCGCCAGGAAGGTGCTTTTGCTGCTGAGTTAAATCCCTGGCTTCTCTAAATTTCTTGTACAATTCAGCAGTGAATCATCAGGGCCTGGACTTTTCTTTGTTGATAGGTTTTTAATAAAGTCTTCAAATTCATTGACGGATATTTTTAATTTAGGATTTTGTCATCCTAAGAGAGAGAAAAGCCTGGCTACTGCTCCGGCTGGCAGCAGACCTTGGTGGCATCCACATGGTGCTAATTTTAGGTGCAAGGAAAATGCAAAAATTCTGAGGGTAAGATGGTGTCTTGGTTACTTTTTACTCATCGCTGAGACAAAATACCTGATGCCCAAAGTTGGGAAAGGAAAGGGTTATTTCTCATGGTTTTTGGAGGTTTCAGTCCATACTCAGTTGGCTCCAAGACAGGGTGGCATGGTGGGGCCGCAGTTCAAACAGCAAACAGGCTGCAAACAGCAAGTTGGAAACCAACAAAAGAGAGAGACACCCCTTCTTCCTGCCATTACATCACATCCTGGCTCCACCCCTAGGAGGGTGTAGCACTGACATCACCAATCCAAGCACTAGACAATGAACCAATCACAAATGCATAATGCAAATACACAAGGCTTGGGGGTCACCAACATAAACCATGACATTCCACCCCTGGCCCCCAGAGACTCATGTATTACCTTTATATAAAAGACATTTAGTCCATCTCCAAGAGTTGCCAAAGTCCTAACATTCTCAACATTGCTGAGAAGTCCAAATCCCAAGTCTCCTCCAATAGCTATGGCAAACTTTTAACTGTAACCCCCTGTACAAGTGAAACAAGGTTAAAAATTTCTGAAATGCAAAGGCACAAAATAAATATCACCATTCCAAAAGTTACAAATGGGGGAATATAAAGCATTGGGAACAAAGCAAGTCCAACATCCAGCAGGGGGAACATTAAGTCCTAGAGTTCCATGCTCAGCATTTGAAGCAATCTGGTTGCAAGCTCCAAAAGGCTTGGGTGATTGCACCCCCATGGCACTTCCAGGGATTTCAGCTCCTGCAGCTTTTGTCTTAAACTCTCTCTGCTTAGTTTTTGCAGCTTTCCTTGGATGATCCACATTCTTGGATTTTTTTTTTTTTTTTTGTACTGGGGATTGAACTCATGACCTTGCGCTTGCAAGGCAGGCACTTAAGCCACTGAGCTAAATCCCCGGCCCGTTCTTGGCTTTTCCAAACTTCTGGGGTCTCCATTGCACCTTTGGCTTCACCCTTACATCTTTACAAATTGCCCTCTCAGGGGGCACACTGCTTGGCCTCCCAGGCCCTTTGCAATCGAGGTGGAAGCCTTCTTACCCTCAGAATTTGTGCATTTTCCTTGCACCTAAAATCAGCACCATGTGGATGCCACCAAGGTCTGCTGCCAGCTAGAGCAGTAGCCAGGCTTTTCTCTCTCTTGGCTGTAGGGATCCAGTGCCTGGATTGCTGGGCTTTGTTTACCTGATTGTGAGGAAAAGCTTTTCTATGTTGCCACCATTCTGGAACCTCATGTGGTTGCCGCCATTCTGGAACATCATGTGGCTTCTGGTGTCATTCTGGAGCATGGTGCTCTGAAGCTTTCTCATCTGAGAAAATTCTTTCACTTTTGCAATTTTGGGGCTGCAAAGGGTGGAGACCTGCTGCTTCCTGGGATGCCCTCTGGCCATCTTTCTTATCTCTCTGTTTCTTCTCAGCAATCAAAGTATCCACTCTATCTTTACAATCCACAGCTTTACTGGAGTTTTCCTTCTGGCCAAACTCACAGTGTTTTAAATTATCCTGTTGGGCTCTTTGTTCTTGATTTGCAACATATATCTGGCTAAAAGCCCCCAACAATCGCCATGCCACAGCCTCAAGGTTTGACTGCCTTGAAATTTCCTTTGCCAGATTAATCAGTCCATTACCCTTAATCTCAGTCTCAGGCAAAGTCTCTGGGCATGAGCAAAATGCAGACAAACTTTCTGCCAAACCATAACACATATCATAGGGAGTCCAACAACCAATGCAGTCCTTCTTCCCAGCAGAAATCTCCCAAGCCTGGTCTTTACCATCAGGCTTTCTAGCCTTCTGGTCTCCTGAGCTCTGACCAGAATCTCCTCTACAGAACAACCTAAGCTGCTCCAGCTGTATGCATCCAGGAAACATGTCTGAACCTTTCCAAACTCTGTCCACAAGCCATTTCCAAATCCTCTCAAGAAACATGGTCAGGTATAGTCACAGCAATGACCCTACTCCTCAGTACCAAATTCTGTCTTGGTTACTTTTTACTCATCGCTGAGACAAAATACCTGATGCCCAAAGATGGGAAAGGAAATGTTTATTTCTCACAGTTTTTGGAGGTTTCAGTCCATACTCAGTTGGCTCCAAGGCAGGGTGGCATGGTGGGGCTGCAGTTCATGGTGGCTGTAAATAGCAAGCGGAAACCGGCAAGAGAGAGAGACAGGCCTTCTTCCTGCCAATACATCACATCCTGGCTCCACCCCTAGACCGGTGTAGCACTCACACACCCAATCCAAGCACTAGACAATGAACCAATCACAAATGCATAATGCAAATACATGAGGCCTGGGGGCCACCGAAATAAACCATGACAGATGGTTTCCACCTCAATTACAAGGGGCCTGGGAAGCCAAGCAATGCCCCTGAGAGGACAATATGTAAAAATGTAAGGGTGAAGCCAAAGGTGCAGTGGAGACCCCATAAGTTTGGAAAAGCCAGCAATGTGGATCATTCAAGGAATGTGACAAAAACCAAGCAGAGAGGGTTTAAGGGAGAAGCTACAGAGCTCAAATCCCTGGAAGTGCCATGGGGTAGGAATCACCCAAGCCTTTTGGAGCTTGCAACCAGGTTGTTTCAAAGGCTGTGCATGGAACTCTAGGACTTAATGTTTGACCTGCTGGATGTTGGATTTGCTTTGTTTCCAATGCTTTATATTCCGGTTTGTAACTTTTGGAATGGTAATGTTTATCTTGTGCCTTTGCATTTCAGAAATTTTTAACCTTGTTTCACTTGTACAGGGGGTTACAGTTAAGAGTTTGCCATAGCTATTGGAGGAGACTTGGGATTTGGACTTCTCAGCAATGTTGAGAATGTTAGGACTTTGGCAACTCTTGGAGATGGACTAAATGTCTTTTGTATAAAGGATGTACATGAGTCTTTGGGGGGGGTCAGGGGTGGCATGTCATGGTTTATGTCAGTGGTCTCCAGACCTCATGCGTTTGCATTATGCATTTGTGATTGGTTCATTGTCTAGTGCTTGGATTGGTGATGTCAGTGCTACACCCTCCTAGGGGTGGAGCCAGGATGTGATGTAATGGCTGGAAGAAGGGGTGTCTCTCTCTCTTGCTGGTTTCCACCTTGCTGTTTGCAGCCTCCATGAACTGCGGCCCTGCCATGCCACCCTGTCTTGGAGCCAACTGAGTATGGACTAAAACCTCCAAAAATTGTAAGAAATACACCTTTCCTTTTCCAACTTTGGGCATCAGGCATTTTGTCTCAGTGATGAGTAAAAAGTAACTAAGAGAGATGTTTGTATGTTCTTAGTTCAGCTTTGGTAATTCTTATTAAATTTGTCCATTTCTTCTGTATTTTACATATTGTAGAATGTTTTCAAAGTAGGTATAGATGATCCTATGGATTTCTACAGGGTCTGTTGTGATTTCATCGGTTTCACTCCTAATTGCATGGATTTGAGTCTCTTTTTTTTATAGCTTTTTTGGATAAGATTGGATAAGGATTTATCTATTTTATTTAATATTTCAAAGAAAAAACTCTTCTATTCATTGATTCTCTAGGGATTTTTTAGCCTCCAATGCATTAATTCTGCTCTGATCTTTATAATTTCCTCCCTTGTATGAGCTTTTGGCTTAGTCTGCTCTTCTATTTCTAGAAATTCGAGGTTCACCATTAAGTTGTTTGTATGCACTTGTTCAGTTTTCCTTACATGGGTATTTACAGCTATAATTTCCCTCTTAGGACTTCTTTCATTGTGTCCCATAAATTACAGTATGTTATATTGTAATTTTTATTCAACTGAAAAAAACTGTCTAATTTTTTCTTTAATTTCGTGTGTGATCTATTTTTTGTTCAGGAGAGTGATATTTAGTTTCCATGTGTTTATGAAGTTCTTGTGGTTTCTTTTGCTATGGATTTCCAATTTTAATGTACTATGATATGACAGTATTCATGGGATAATTTCAGTTCCTTTGAGTTTACTTAAGCATGTTTTTTATGAGCCAGTATGTGGTCTATTTTGAAGAATGTCCCACGTGCATCTGAGAAGAATATGTATTTTGATGTTGTGAGGTGGTACACTCTATAGACATCTACTAAGTCCATTTGTTCAAAAGTTTGGTTCAGTTCAATATTTCATTATTGATTTTTTTGTCTATTTCATGTGTGTTTTTGTGACAGTGGAGTACTCTCACAATACAATTGCATTAGGGCTTATTTGATTTTTCATGTCTGTTAGTATTTGTTTTATATAGTCAGGTACACTGGTGTTTGTTTCATGTATACTTATGATTGCTATCTCTTCCTCTTGGATTGTTCCCTTGATCAGGCTATAGTGACCTTTATCTCTCTTAATCAATCTTGGCTTGAATTCACTTTGTCTGCAAATAGAACAACTACCCCTGCTTTTTTTTCTGAGTTCCTGTCACATGGAGTATTGTTTTCTATCTTTTGACTTTCAGCCTATGACTTTCTTATTGAATTGAATGTATTTCTAGAATGAAGCATATTGTTGGATCTTGCTTCTTGATTTATTCTGCAAGTCTGTGTCTTTTGATCAGTGAATTGAGACCATTAATATTGATGGTTAAAACTGATAGGTATTGACTTACCCTTGTCATGTTATTTTCCTATTGTTGGCTCCTCCTTTTTTTCCTTTCCTCTAATTGTTTGCCTTTCCTGGTGGATTCCTTCTGTTGAGGTTCATGGATCTGTTGCTCTTCTTATCTCATTCTAGAATGTCCTTCAGGACATTTTGAGTGCTGGTTTTGGGTGCTCAGCTATTGTTTGTCATGAAAACACCTTATTTCTTCATCTGTTTTGAAAGATAGTTTTGTGGGATACATCAATCTGGTTTGAAAGTTGTTTTCCTTTAGATCTTGGAGTACTTTATTCCAAGCTCTCCTTTACTTCAGAGTTTGAGCTGAGAAGTCAACTGTGATTCTGATGATCTTTGCTTTGTAGATAATTTGTTTCTTTTCCCTAACACCTTTTGAGATTCTATTCTTGTGTTGAATTTCTGGAATCTGGACTATGATATGCCTGGCTGTAGACTTTTTTTGGTTATGGCTAATTGGAGTTCTATATTCCTCTCTTATCTGTATGATAAATTCTTTTTCCTTAACAAAGAAGTTTTCTTCCATCATATCTGTGAACATTTTTAAATATCATTTGTGGTGTCACTTGTTTTTTCATTGACTACAATCAATTTTAAGTTATTCTTCTTTGTCTCATCTAGCAGCTGCTGGGTTGAGTTCTCATGGTCCCTTGCTATTTTTGAGAAATCTTTATTTTCCTGATCACTAACTGAAAGTCTGTCTTCAATGTCTGAGATCCTATCCTCACATTGACCTAATCTACTTTAAATACTTTTGGCAGAATTTTTTTCTCCTGGATATCTGCTTGAATCTGCTTTATGGATTCCAACTCTTTCTTATGCTGAGCTTCCATAATTTTCTGAAACTCATCTATATTTTTTTTCTTTGTCTGCTCTAGCATCACTAAGCATAGTCTTTGTTTTGGACCTCATCTGTGCAGTTATCTGAGAGATTATTTGATTTCATTTTTTCCAGAGCCTGATTCAATTTCTTTGTTGTCACCATTTCAGAAAGGCCTGGTGGGAGGCTTTTGGGTTGTCTCATCTCATTGCCCCCTGGATTTGTCTATGGTGAACTGGATACTTGGGGCTGAGTTTTGTTTAAGTGGCTTCTCATTTTCTTTTCTTTTCCCTTTTTTTTTTGGTTTAATTCCTTGGGTAATGCTTGTAAATTACCCATGGTAGGTTGCTTTATTGCTAGTATTAGGATCCTTACATGATAACTGCTTCTCTGAAATAACTTCTTTGTGTAGCTGATTTTTGGTTTTGAGTTTGTTGGAAGATCTTACCTCTTCAGTTTGTTGGAGATGAGAAGTTGTTGCCTGTTTGGCCCAGTCCCTGGTTCTTTGACACTGTGCCTCTGTATTTTCTGTGACTTTTAGTCAATCTCAGTCATGGAATACCAGGAACAACAGCTGCTTAGAAATATTGTGTCAATTTTGGCTGTAGTGGTACCAATAGCATCAAACACAGGCTAGAAAATGACAAACTGAGCTAATCCTTAATTTGCCACTTTGAATCATACAAATTAGACTTGTGGTTATATAAAAAAATCTCAAATAATCAGAAAATTATATGCAGCATACAATGATCTGTCAATTTTGCCTCCAGGGATTAAAATTTAAAATAGGTTAAAGAGAAAATAGAGAATTAGAAGAAGAGGAAGAGATTAGAAATAAGGTTGGAGGACAAGGGAGATCATGCTAACTTTGGGAAAGTGGTGTAGAAAACTGGAGGGAAAGTGCAAAGGAAGAGATGAAAAGTACAGAACAGAACCACAACCACAGTGAGGCTAGAAACCATGTTCACACTTCTATAAAAGCAAGATCAAACAATGAAAGAGAAAGAAAAAATAGAAAAGAAAACTAAAATTCAAAAACAAATGTGAGAGAGGGAAAAGAGAGAAGAAAAAAACAGTCCACTTCTAGGCCTGTCCAGGTTTGTCTCTGTTCTCACTAACAGACAACCTGTGGAGACAGAGTCCTGACCCATACCAGTCTATTCCAGCAGGCCAGCAGTAGCTTTTTGGTGGGGTAATGAGTAATCTCAGGAAACCTTCACTTTCTGGCAGAGTCCAGTCAGTCGCATTTGGCTGACGGCCTTCTGAGCACCTTCCATGGTCTGAGCCCTGCTGGGAGCCACTGGATGGAGCCAGCCACAGTTCTGAGTTCAGGTCTCAGCTGACTCATCTCCAAGATGACTCCAGAACAATTGTTCTCTCCCATTGGAAGACGGAGACTCTTGCACTCACCACCAGTCAGTGCAGTCCTTCATATCCTCCGCCCCCCCTCCCTGCCCCCGTCCACTGCTCCTCTCCAATGCTGTGTCTCTCCACAGAGGCTTTTGGGGGCACCAGCCATCACCATCACCATGACTGTGCACCTTCAGGTCTCAACTGCTCCTCCATTGTAGTACTGTGTCAGCAAGAGGTACTGCCGGCTACCTCCTCCTTCTTCATTGAAGTTTCTCTCTTCTGTCTCTCTCTCTCTGTAGGCTTCAACTTGCACTTCAGATTCTTCCTGGGTCCAGGGCACCCACTTTTCTTCCTTCTTGTTTTCCTCATGTTGCTATATTCTAGCATCTGGTGGTGGCTCTCTGAGAGGAACTTTCACTGCTGCTTAGCACTCCGCCATCTTGCTCAGGGACCAAGGCTTTTACTAAGTGATAAAAATATCATTTTACAGAATAAAAAAATAGTAAATTGATATTTTATATGTTAATATATTCTTTAAATGTAAAGCTAACATTCTAATTTTCAAGTGTTTTCATTATTCATTTGTTTTCATTTAAGGCATATTGAAATAAGGAATGAATTTTTGACATTGATGTTTAAAAATAAATGTGCAAAAATTGTCAAAATATCTTTGAGGAAAAGTACTGGTGAGGAGTGATTTACCTCAATAAGTATAAAATTTAGTATTAAAGTTCCTTCTCAGACTGATATCAAATGAAACAGATAGATCAGTGGAAGCAATTAAGCACATGGAAACATAGTTTACTGATAGGTTGAGTTTGATATTAAAATGATGCTGATTATTTTGGGGGAAAATATGCCTTATTTACATACTGTCTCCATAGTGAAAATCCTCCTTATGTGCTTTTGAGAGCCACTGTTATCCAATCATGTCATGGACATGAATGGAAAAGCACCTATAAACTTTCAGTGTGGAAACCGAACTCTTCCATGCTAGAGGAATTACTAAGATGGAAGGAACTTTTAGTTCAAAGTTTATCACAGGGTGGAAACCCTTAGAAAGTAGCCATGAGTATCATTTATTCACAGCAAAGCTTAATTACACGAATTCATTAAGTAATGTAAATAAATATGAGTGCTTTTAAAAAGGAAACACATAGACAGATTTCAAGGCTTTTCTTATTTAAAACAGCTTACATCATACTTATTCAATATTTAAACAGATTTATCCACAAACCCAACAATTCATACAGATTTTCAGTTCTGATGTACTTAGCTAATTCTTTGCACTCTATCTGATGTCCAAATGGCAAATTGTGGTTTCTACCCTCGAGCCACAGCTTCAGTGATA
This sequence comes from Dolichotis patagonum, assembly GCA_004027295.1. Lineage (NCBI taxonomy): Eukaryota > Metazoa > Chordata > Mammalia > Rodentia > Caviidae > Dolichotis > Dolichotis patagonum. The sequence goes on from PVJX010010114.1 coordinate 12,829, forward strand.
TAGATGATTATGATTACTGAAAACTCTGGATTTGATCACGAGCCCACAGAGCGGTTTCTCACAATGAATGTCTCCCTCTAACATGAGACACCTTGCTGCCACAACCCTGGCAACTTCCTGTTTGGGTTGGTGACTTCCTGCCTTGATCCTTACAGCAGGTGCTTGCCTCAGGCAGACCCTAGGGTTTTTGTACACCTGCCTCTCACAGTCCTCTCACTGTGGTCTCTGCCAGTGCACAGAAATACAATCCTGAGTCCTCCAGCTGCAAAGCTGAGATAACAAGCTGGACGGACTTGCTTGCTTTCTGGAAATACAAGAAGTAGCGACCTTCTGCTGCATTCTGTTTGTAAGAGTCTTGACGGATGAGGAAGATCATCTCCCCACTGCTGGGCTGCTTGTACCACAGGAGACCGTAACTTGTAGAGCTGGTGTCATAGGTACAGTTCAGGATCACCGCTTCTGTCTCCTGCGCTGATGCTGCTGTCTGGGCTTGAGTTACTTTCTGAGCAATGCTGGACCCTGCAGGGAAAAAGACACAGCTCCTGTTAGGTACTGGGCTATGTCCTAGAAACAATGAAATTTCGTTTCTGTACCCTGTGAGTCCATCTTCCCAAAGTCCGGGCTATAGCTTTACTGTATCCCCATTCTTAGGTCTAGAGGAGGCCCATTCCTAATGAGAATCTCCTACCTAGCCAAGTTGAAGCCATGATCAAATGTATCAGCCTGGAGAACCACATGTTTGTATTCTCCTCCTAGACAGAAGACACCTCTTTCTCCTCAGGTTCGGGACGCTGCACTGTGATTTGAGCCTGACGGAGAGGGAAGAAGTACCGGGCTTTGTGTTGCTGCTGTGCAAGAGCAGGAAATCAAGGTTTCCTGACACGACAAGTGGGCGTGAGTCCCGTCACCCTGCTCTGTCCTGGCTGAAACCTGAACACCCTGCTGAATGAACAAACTCTCACTCTGCTAACTCTCAAAGCCAAAAATAAACAGAGGTATATTGAAAGAAAAGCTAACTCGATGAACTGATATACTCAGTTATTTCATCTAGTGGTGTGACGGAGCTGGGAGGCTGGTGTTTAACTAAAAAGACTACATACAGTGGATTATTGAGGGAATCCAAAATGCAACCATGAATCCTCAACCATATGTGCTGTTGCTTACTTAAGGGAGTCATCCATGACTGTATCAAAGAAAGGCAAAATTACTTGAATTAATCTCCGTAGCACTCTTATTTTACCTGCGAATCTAATAGTATTCCTACTGATGTCAGTCCAGTTGCTTATTTTGGGTCAAACAGAATAAAAACTGTAGCTTTCTTTGCTGCAGGTTTAGATTCAGTTCTCAATATTGAATCCTGTCATAAAGCTTTCAACAGCCCACCTCTGCTCATTAAGGCCAAACACCAGAGTCTGATTACTCAGTTACCAAGTTTTGATCTTGCATTTTTTTCTTTTTGCCTCTGCTGGGAACTGAGCTGAGCTGCTACATTATCTGTGCTCACTGCTTAGGGCCAGATATCCTGAGTGACCCAACATGGCTTCCCAGGATAGCCCATCACAGCATTAGTACTTAGGAGGAACCATTATTTTTGTGTGACTATTAAAGATGAGGCCATGTTTCAAATACATTTTTTAAAAATATGACAAAGAATAAAGACCTTATAAAATGTCTATCCTATCTTATTTCTTGCTAATATGGCCAAAGTCTGTCTTCCTTGTCTCAAGATCATTTCAGCCTTGCCAAGCTTTGTTAAAGCATCTTCAGATCTTTCTGAAATCCCCACAAACACACTACTTACTGTTCTTCTCTCTAAAGTTAGCCAACATTTTTCTATCAGGAAATTCACTAATTATGAGATTATTTACATCTTCTCATGGTATCACAGTTCTTAAGGGAATCTCATAACTGTACTTCTGTCATTCAAGAGGCATCTATATTTAGCAGGTATTTTGACACTCTCTTGCCAAATTTAGAATTAATTTTGTTTTCAGACTTAATAGAACTAGTAAAACAGTACAAAGATGTTTTACTTATGAAACAACTACTCCAGATGACATTGTAGAAACCAATCATTTATTAATTCAATTACCTGAATTTCAATTTTGTATTAATTCAGTTACCTGAAACCAATCATTTATTAATTCAATTACCTGAAATTTTGACTCACTTTTGGGCATGACAAATCACAAAATCATAGCCAATATGTTTTAAAGTAGTTTAACACTTCTTAGAAGTCAAAACAATGAACTTTTTAACTTTTTTTGCCTTTTTTAGCATCATGCATCTCTTGTGCCCCTATTAAAAATGGACACTGAATGAAGAATTATTTGATCTCTTTATGCTACTGAATATTTTTCATGAAAACAAAGTCTTACATTATAAGAGACACCATAGAAGTGAAGGAGGAAATACTCGAGCAGCTGATGGAGCTAAATTAAACAAGTCTTCCTCAATACACTCAAGTAAGGAGTCCTTATAGAGCATACATAAGTGCGTGGAAATGGTCCATGATTTCTTCCTAGATGCAAAATTCCCCCCAAGTTTGTAATGAAACATTAAAAATGATTTATTTATTTGTCTTGAGGATAAGATTTTTTAAAGCCTAACATTCTGACTGGTGGAGCTAAATATGTTTAAAGAATAACTAAGAAAATCCTCCAGACAGAACTCAGCACAATGAGGACATATTTATTGGTTGCATCACTAAGTGCACACTTGTAGGAAAAACTTTTCTAGGTTCATAGAGAATGTGGGCAGTTTATGCCTTTCTTTTGACCAAGCAAATCCCAACAAATCTGTAAAGGTAGGATATTAACAGAAATTCAGTTCTACAGAACTGTTTGACTGTCCCTGAAAATATTTTATAAAATTATAATTAGCTAGAACTCAATATTCACAGACAGAACCACATACAAAATGTGTTGCTTTTTCTATGTGCATGAATTATATACACACATTAGTAACAGTGCTTTTGTTTTCTCCATAAATTGAAACACACTCATGTCAGAAACTCATAGCAGTTGTGCTGACTGAAAATCAGTTTGATATTGTGTGTTCTACTTGGTCCACACATACACACACACACACACACACACACACACACACACATGCACGCACACACATGCATGCATACACACACACATTGTACTTTTCTGGAGTGGTTATGCAGGGTTTTGCCCTCATTCAGTAACTTTACTTTTCTTACCGGTTTTCTTATCCATATCCTCTGAAAATTTACATAAATAACAAATGAATTATTAAAACTGAGTTTAATTACTGGATCAGACATCCTTGGATCTCCATGGCCTGGGTAATGCATTTTTACCCTTCATTCTTGTGGTTTTCTTCCTTCTTCCTCACATAGACTTGTATTTTCTTGCTGTGAAGGCCTCCAGTAGGAAGATTCAGCTCCCAAATGCACACTCCATTCTTTTACAGACTTAACTAGATAAATATTCAATGATATTCAATCTTTTCATGGACAATCCAACAGGTCGCTGCTCCTGGTCTTCAGGTAATTAGCATTTAGGAGAGCTGAACTCAATGTCTTGGTGTTTTGTAAACAACTCAGGCAAAAATGGTCATGCAGATAACCTCAGTAAGTCCTATCCATCAGCAGGCCAGCAGACAAAGTACACATTATTGGTTCTCAGTTGCATTTACAAACTAATACCGCATCATCTGTCCTTAAATGACAGCGATAAAAAGGTAGCTACATTATAGATAAGCTTCTCTGGACAGTCTCTGAGAAGTCAAATCACAGATGCTTACCAAGTTCTGTCCTGTAAGCAGCAGAGCCTTGTATAAAATAGACAGTACAACTAAGACTTGTGTTTCATCCTTTTTGTGTTTTTTCTTACATTAATGGTAGAATGCTATATATTTCTAGTTTGGGCTCTTCTATCTTCTCACTAATACAATAACTTGTTTAGGTACAGGCTTCACTTGAAACAATAACTACACTACTTTCTCTAATTTCAATTCTATTAAGAACTTGGTAATGCAAGAAAACTAAAGAATTAGTGGATGTGTCATTTAACACCAGTGGGAAAATATAAATAACTGAGACTAAATGAAAACAGCTAAAGTGCATTTTGATCAACAAAATCAGCTTTAAAACATCCATTGATAAAATTTTAGATAAAATTTGGCATAACCATCAACTAAATCTCTTTGTTGTTCATTGCCTTTGTGGGTTTTTGTTTTTAATTTTTGGTTAATTTGCCTTGTTTTTCTGGCATTAGAAATTATATCTCCCAAGAAATTCATTCATAATTATGAGTCATTTTCTAAAATGATTTAGAAAGTTTAAAACATTTAGGTGCAGGAAAAACAAGTTGGTAGTAGAGATGGAGATAAGGAGACGGCATAATGGCACATGCTTCCTCTAACCAACTTCAAGCTTCTTGAGAGGTTAGACATTATTTGATTCCATTCACCTGACATTCTGAGAGTACACAAATAAGAACAGACCAAAGTTTTCAAAGAGTTAGGGACGGACAGGGAATGTTATAGTGTAATAGCACAAAAAATTTTTTGATGTGATAAAAAATTCTGTACCATGATTTTGTAATGGAATCATAAATCTATACAGTTAGAATTCTACATTCATAGATAGAACTGTACACAAAATGTGTTAATTTTTCCATATAATTTAGGTTGAAAATCAAAAGCACTAAGTAAATAAAGTAATGGATTTCTTTTTAAACTAAATTATGCCATATATATCTATATATCTATATATCTATATATCTATATATCTATGTATCTATGTATCTATGTATCTATGTATCTATGTATCTATGTATCTATGTATCTATATATCTATATATCTATATCTATATCTATATCTATATCTATATCTATATCTATATATTTCCCTCCATTTTCTCATTGTGGAAAAGAAAAAGCCAAGCATGGCCACTGTGGTAAGTAAAATAATAGCTCCTCCCAAGACCAAGTCTTAATCTCTAGCAACAGATAGGGTACAGAACTACCAGTTTCATATTTTTGCATTTTATGTATTTTCCATATTTAAAGTGTAATGCTAGGTAATGGGAAAAAACCCAAATATAATTTTCTGCTGAGTCAAAAGCTGATGTATGACAAGAATTGTGATATTGACACTAAAGTGATATTTGTATGAGGCAATAAAAATGTCTTCTCAAATTTAAAAGCTACATTTTAAGAAACAATATCACTGATTCCCTTTAAGAATAAATTAAATGCAACTCTAGGGGTGGCCTGCCCAAACAGCATGAAGTTTTGGGGCTCCCCTGCTACCTCTGACCTTGCTCTGTGCACCCTTCATCCAGCTGTTTCTTCTTACCATGTACATGTATATCAAAACATCAAGTTGTAACCTTTAAATGCAACAAAATAGAAAATAAGATAGAAAAACAATGGATGAGGCAACAATCAGCTAATGAAATCTTCTAAACTTTTCTGAGTATTCTTGAATCTAACCTTTTATGATTTTGTATGCTTTTATTGACCCTACTTTAGTTTCCCCCTACAAACCAACATGGCAAACACTGGAAGATCTGCTCTAAATGTCAGGTTTGCTCTCGGGCTACAGATGCCTGGGGAGCAATATACACTGGTGTGCAGGAACACACAGCTGAGCTTCTGGGTTGGGTGACTGTGATGCGCGGAAGTGCTTGGCTGTCTTGTTCAATAAATTGATGAGTCTTTGGTTTTTTTCTTCTGTCCATATCTGAATGAATGTTAATAAGCTGAGAGTCCCTCCCAGATTCCTGATTACACCAAGGGGAGTAGGAGGAAACACTGTCTGAATAAATACAGTTTATAACAGAAGTGTCTCCTGCAAGGCATAAGAACGCTGCTTGACCTGCTCTCCTCAGCTTCCCCCTAGAATGTAGAAAGGAAAAGTCAAAAAAAGACGAAAGTTGTCAGGTCATTAATCCTCACAGTTTTAGTTTCTTCACTAACTAGAGAAGCTTGAGTAAAGCTAGTCTTCTTCCTGAATGTCTAAAGAGCATCCACTAATACGTTCTGTAGGCTCCAAATTCTCAATTCACATCCCAGCTGCAGTGAGAAGAACACGAATCAAGTATAAGGCGTGAGTTGTCTTCCTTGCTCCTCCCGGTTAGGATAAATCTTAGACTTGGACTCTCTAGTCACGTTTATTCTCAAAATGTTCGTTTTTGCCCTCTAACAATTATGGTGGCGTCTCATATTGTCACCTTGGAGGTGGGGGAGAAAACAAGCGTCTGTTTCTTTCCTCAATCCGTTCATCCACTGAAATGAACCCCTCATACATATTCAGCACCAGCTGAGCTATACTGACACCTTGTGGTCACATTCCTAACTACGGTACTGAATTCTTCAGTTAAGACATTCTCATCCTGAGACATTAAACTCAGCAATAGGTAAAACAAAAATCAGATTAGATGAAATGTGAATATGTAGAGATCAAGTCATTATTTATAAACTCTGCTGACCCATTGTTAATAAACTGAAAAGAGGTACAAGTTGTTGATGTTTATTCCACAGCAGGCTGAGTTTATATTTGAAGTCAAGGAAGCGTCATGATTCTCTCATAGAGGAAAAAAAAGTCATCTTTTTGAGCCAAATATGGCTAAAAGATTTGTCTTCCACAGAAAAAATCTCTTCCTAAAAGAAATGTAAAAACCAAAGTTCAGAGTGAGAGTGAGAAGAGCACTGAATATTTGACATGAATGTTATCACAGACCTTACACCCAAACTAGTCCCAACTGTGACTTTACGATTTCCAGAGAATGGATAATACCAGTGATCAGCTTCCTCCTGGAAGGATGTCTGTGATAAAAAGTTAGCACAGTGTCTCATGGTAAGGGAGCATGGAGATATGTATTATTACTCCAACTTTGGAAACAGTTTGAACAATAGATTGGGTTGTTTGGCCATAAGAAACCTGACATGTCTGCTACACAGACAATACAGACAGGACCCTGTCAACATTTGATCCATGGACCCATGAGTTCTGGTGGTGTGAGAGACAGTAGCATTCAGTTTTGTAAAACAATGCTTCCTTATTGTCTTGATTATTTTTATGTCTCTCTCATTGCTGGGGCAAAATACCTGACACCCAAAATGAAGACAGGAAAGGATTATATATAGTACAGCTTTTGGAGGTTTCAGCCCATAATCAGCTGGCTCCAAGGCAGGGTGGCATGGCATGGGGCAACACTTCAAGGCAGCAGCCAGAGCAAAAGGGGGAAAACAAGCCTCTTTTCCTCTCTTATATTGTACACAAGCTTTCCCTCCACTTCAGGAGTGTGGGTGTGCGTGTAGCACTCAGAAAATCTCCTTGCCCTCCTTTGCACAGGATGAGGATATTTACAAAGTAAGAACCCTGCTCCCTGCTGAGTCTCTCAGTTAAACTTCTAAACTGCTCAAGTTACACAGTGTATCAACCATAGCACTTACCCTTTTACAACACTTGCTGTGAATTTTATTGTTATGGTTATTTCTAACGAGGTCCTGAGAACTCTTTTTTGAGAATGATTATAAGCCAGCGACCCTCTAGGAGACCCCAGATCAGGGGAAAGTCAGATTCAAGTGTGTGAGGTGAAGCACGAGGCAGGTAAATGCACAAAACCAACCCGATCTGTGGTGACAGAGTGGTTCAAATTGGCAGCAGGAGGTGACAGGAGGTCTGGGAACAGAAGAGAGCTGAACCAGGGTCAGGAAAGGAAAAAGGGGGGGGGCGCAAGGGTGAGGAGAAAAGGAGGGAAATAGAGTGAGGGGTAAGGAGAGGGATAAAGGAAAGGAATGACTGCGCTGTCTTCCTAAGGCCTACAGTATTATTCCTCAGAATTTCCCCCAGGTCATAGATAAGAGGTTTAAAAAGAACACACTCAAAAAGACAAAAACAAAACAAAGCAAAGCAAAAACAGGCAGAACCTAATTCACAGACTGGCTTGGCTGTGGTTGGCAGCTTGGAGTGTGTTGGGGTTTAAGTCAGCGGGACGATAAATAAGCAGTTACACAGAAAGCAAACATTCAAAGAGGGAAAGTTTTCATTAGGGCCAAAGGGACAGGGGACAGTCAGTTTAAAACAATGATGTCAGGCTGATTTTTTAAAAAAGTCAAAATTGATAATTTCATTAATAAAGTGACTCAACAAAATCTTATTATAAAAGTAAATGATAAAAATCTCTTAAAATCATGAACAACAGGAAGGAAACACAGGAGGGAAGGAGATGACTCTGATTTTCCAGGGAGAGTGTGGGTTAGGCAGATGCGGGGAGCTCTCTCAGCTGTTTGGAGCTCATGGTGTGGATCGTTTTTGCTTACTTATTCAGCTTGAGTTCAAAATCAAAAGAAACTGGAATTTCACCTTCTCATTCAGACCGCGTGAAGTGTGCACTACCGTCACTTTGGCATTGCGGCTGAGCTGGTGACAGAGGCATGTCAAATCAACTGTCACATCCAAGGTGAAAGACAGTGTGGTCCAAAAGTAGATAAAGGGAGGTAGTGGTGTGGAGAGAAAGTCAGTTAGTGTAGTTTTCAAATTCATACTTTTGTGTCTCTAACATACCAGTTACTTTCCGTAAAACCCTCCAGCAATCACTTACACATTTTTTCCCATATATTCACCATGTTCAAAAAACACTGTCAATCCCTTGGTTTTCTAAGTCCTTCAGGAGCTAATCAATCCTGACTTGGCTAACTGCATGTCAGAATCTCTCCTACATAGAGGAATTTAAAAATCAGGAAAAATATTCTGAAATATTGTGATCTGTAAATTTAAAGCTGGAAATAGAAATTCTAGGAAGATCATTCATGAATGACTGCTAAACAGAGAGGCTTCTTGCAAGAACCGAGCAGACGGATGCAAACTTTATCCTCTGGGTTGATTGAGAGATATTATAAGGGGAGAGATTTCTTAAGATATGTCCCAACTCACAGAGTTTCCCCTTAATGCAGTCAACCCAGGCAGATCCCTGAGGGCAGGGTTATTATGAGTGGGCACATACTCTACTCATCATGCTAGAACGCTATTTAGTATCACAGAGTTTTGATACAAGTCGTTTGTGCTTAACTCCTCCCCTTTATTCCCAGACAAATTTTGTCTGTTTGCTACTGTCTTCTGGGCTATGGCCTGGCACAAAATAGGCACAAATAATTCTTCAGTAAGCAAAACTGTTTAATAAAAAATTGAGAACTTTTTTAATAGCAGTAATGGGTTTACTGCTCATCTATCAGTCCAGCAAATACTGAAAGAGATTTTACTACAGTCTGGTCACTATCCTGATAAATCAACTAGTAAAGATAAAAATTCATTCTTTTTAGAGTCTAAATTGTATGAACTGGAAAGAAACAAGTATATGTACATATGTACGTATTCAGACATATTTGTTTTATATATATGTAATTATTGAGAAGATTATATATTTATAAAAGAAAAAAGAAGTAGTTTGAAAGACAAACTTTCACTTGTTCTGGGGAACATTGTGGTTTTGCATTCTAGAAGTCTGAGGAAGTTCTTTTTCCACTCTTATGTGCTAGAATTTACAATGATATGCTTTCTTGGGCACGTGGATAGCTTTTCAATCTGAAAACACATATTATTAATCAATGGAAAATTTTATTGAGTAATTTATTTGATCATTCCTTTCCCTTCACTTTGAATATTTTTTCCTCTGAAACTTCTAATATACATATATTGAAACTCTTGGATTGCTTACTTTTCTCATTCTGTGTTATTTTTGTTCTATATTTTAGGTGATTTTCCTGCTGACTTTGTCTTCTCTTTCTTTAACAAAACACTATTATATATTTGTATATACTGAAATATTCTGCTTATTTAAAAAATCTGGTTTTTTAAATTTTTAATGCCAGTACTCCTTATACTCTTTAATGAAATTGAAAGAGAAAAAATTCTCCCTAACTCACTCCTGTGGGATGCAGTGAAAGCAGTCCTATGGGGGAAGTATATAGCAGTGAATTCTCACATCCAGCCAACAGAACAAGCACGAATAAACAACGTAATGCTGCATCTCAAGCTTCTAGTAAAAGAAGAGCAAGTCAAGCCCAAAGCTCATGGAAGGGAGGAAATTCTAAAGATCAAAGTAGAAATTAATGCAGTTGAGACTAGGAAAATATAAAGAATCAATGAATAAAAGAGTTGGTCCTTTGAAAAAATACACAAAATTGCTAAACCCCTAGTCAACCTTATCAAGAAAAGGAAAAAAAAGGTCAAATTCATGCAATAAGGACTGAAAAGATAGACATTACTACAGATCTTGTGGAAATTCAAAAGATCATCAACACCTACTTTGAAAATCTTTACTTGCACAGGCTGGAAAATACAGAGGAAATGGGCAGATTCCTAAGAACATATGAATTACCAAAGCTGAATCAAAAAGATATAAAAATTTTGAAAAACCCAGTATCAATTACTGAAATTTAAAATGTAATTAAAAACTTACCAATAAAGAAAAGCCCACCTCATGATGGATTCAGTACAAGAAATTTAGAGAAAATTTAATGCCAATACTCCTTATACTCTTTAATGAAATTGAAAGAGAAAAAATTCTCCCTAACTCACTCCTGGAGGCAAGTATTACTCTGATACCAAGACCAGAGAAAGACTTAGCTAGAAAGGAGAACTATAGGCTAATCTCCCTAATGAACATAGATGCAAAAATTCTCAATAAAATACTGGCAAATGGAATGCAGCAAATCATCAAGACGATTATACAGCGTGCTTGCCAGGTAGGTGCATATACCATTGAGTGATAGCCCCAGCCTGGTTTTATGCTTTTAAAATCACAAATCCCCAGCATGACTGAGGAACTATTGTGAAAGGCTTTTTCACTCTCACCGTGGAAGCACAGAGGCACATTTGCCTCTTGTTGCTCTTCAATTGCTTTAGTTTTGTTTTGGGTGACACAACAGTCCCTGGAGTGGGTGGTAGAGATGACAATAGTAATAGATTAGCGCCTGGTCCCTAAACAGGAGTGACCTCACAAGCATGCACTCAGCAGCCAGGCCCCTTGTCACTGCTCAGAGTTTGTGCTCAGCTCCCACTGCAGTTCCTGCCACTGTGTCACTCAGCACATAGCAGTACACAGCCGAGTCTGACGCCTGCACTGAGGCTTTATTCAAGTGGAAGGAGCTGGTTTCTTTAACATACATGGCATCAAACCCTTTGCTGCTTCCCTTCTCCTTGTCCTTTGTGGCTTTCAGGAGGAGCTGTGGAGCTTTTCCTGGGTATTGGATGTACCAGAACAGGAAAGGGAAGCTTGTGGTTTCATAGGAACAGTTGATGGTCAGGCAAGCTCCTTCAGGGAGAGTCCCCCGACCTTCTGTCTGGGTTACTGAGTCTCCATCGCTTCCTCCTAAAAAGAAAAAACAATAACAATTCCTGGCACCTTACCTTCAGCTTGATGTGGTTCTTCCTCAGAGAAAATTGTTGCTAAAAATGCATCAAAATGGAGTAAAAGACTGTAGACTTTAAGAGTCATTTTACTTACCAAACATTAAGAATAGTAGCGCAATCTGTGGCCCTGGGGAACAGCTCATTTTCAGAGTATCTGGAGTACATAAATCTTGACTTGTTAGTGTGAAGCAAGTTTAAACTCACTGTGAAAGAGTGAGCACAAGCTCAGAAGGAGAGCAGGAAATGTGTGCTAGCCCCTTGTGGGCGAGACACCAAATCTGATCTTCTTTTAGAAGTCAGTGCTGTGTCTCTATCTCTGGTGTTGTTCTAGGACACCTAAGCCCTCAGACGATCATCAGCAACTTGAAAAGACACTTGGCATTTTTCATGAACTTACTTTTACCATGCACACTGTCTTATTTGGAAACTCCGTGTCACAATATTTCTCAGAATAATTTACTGCTTATTGTTTTGTCATTTCAGTCACATTGTGATTCCCTGAGAAATCATATAATCAAGTTTTAAAACCAAATCAAAGGAATATCAATACATATTCAGACATTAGTGTCAATTTTGGATGGAAGAGACTGAAATTTTTGTGTGCGTGTGTGTGTGTGTGGTAATGCTACACCTGCAACAATGTGAGAAACCTAGCAGACAGTTAAATATTTCTTACATATGTAAGTAAGTGAATAAGTAAATGGTCTTTGGTTGGAGAACAAGATTAGTTAAAATACTCTATTGCCTCACATTTACATCAATTACCAAAGACAAAAATTAATTAAAATTAATTAAAACTTTTAAAATAAAAAGAAAACACACATTAAATATAAATATATATGAAAAGTTGAGTAATGGTTGAGGATGTAGCTCAGTGGTTGAACATTTGTTTCTCTAACATGCACAGGTACTGGGCTCAGTCTCCATGGAGTGCAAAAAATGTTGAAATATGTCTTAGTGTTGAAAAAATACATTAAAGTTAGTAACTTTATAAAATGATATGGTATTAGTTTCATTTGCCTAGGATATTAAACATACCTAGGTAATGTGATCTGCCTATGTTCATTAGACAGATTCTTTCCTGTGCATGGTTGCAAATCTATAGTTCTGATACTCAGCTTTTCACTGAATTGTGTGTTGTGTACTTTTGGCAAAATATCCATCTGCCAACATTACTGCCCAAAGTAGTGCAAGAAAGTTACTCTCACCACAAGGCAGAATAGTCACCGAAGAAGGAGATAAATTTCACCTGCTCAGGTTAAAAGCGACATCTGTAGAGATGGGAGAATTATCTCACAGCAAGGGGAAAGCTTATTTGTAAGAAAGAGGTAGCTGATGATTAACTTAGACATATAGCTTTGGAGATCCCTCTCTACTTAGTAACAAAACTAAGATTTAGGAATTAAAATTTTTTCTTCAGGGTTTTGTGGTGCAATCAATGTGCCCCAAATTTACAAAACAACCTCCAAGGACAGCCAAGTTAGAAGTGAAGTACTTCTGGGGTCACCAAGGGAAGAATATTCAATTCTTTGAGGTTTAAAAATCATCCCGATGGTTAAAATTGCTACCTAATAGTAGTATCGAATGGTACTAGTAAAACACAATCTGCCATTGGCACTGTTCCTGCCCAAGATGCTAAATGAACAAGGGACAAACTGGATGAGAAGGATGAAGGTGCTGTTGTGTTTACTCTTGAACTTGGGAACATTTTTCAGTGTGTTTCCTTGAAAACTCATTCTCCATGGATGCAGAGAAGGCAGCTATGGAGTCATGAAGCAAAGTGTAGACACTAACAGAATACAGAGTTGGCTCAAAAATTTGGGTCTGATATTATTCAGGTTCATACTCACCTGTCTTTCTTCCTTTTCCATCCCATCTTGTGTGAGATCTCTGAGTAAGCTGAGACTTCCTCCTATCTTGGTTTCCTTGTTCCTGTGTCAAACCCAGGCTACCTGAGTGTAACCAGGAGTAATGTGAGGGCTTCACTCTCCATGATTTCCTCTTGCAAGTCATCCCTGGTCCTTGTGTTGTAGGAAACCCTTGTTGCACCAAGGACCCTGTTATGATGAATTCATACAGAGATGAATGCCAAGAACTGTAGATATAGGTTTGCATATAATGTGGTTCATCTTAGAGATCAATAACAAAAACTGTATAAGTTAAGTCCCAGCTAATAAAAAGATTTATGTAGACTGTCTGACATCAAGAGCTCAGAAGTTATACTTGAAGAACTTCAACTTACTGAGATGCACTGTCAGTACAGAAAACCGATGAAGGAAGGTTTTATTTATACTAAGTGAAAAGTGATTAAAACTTAGAGAAACTAGCAGAATTATGTTTTGTAATCAGAAGGCTACTACAGTAATTAGAACTGTTCATAAGTAACTGCTTATGATCTATAATTCCTGTAGTTTGATGAATTTCTTTTTTTCAATTTTGTCATTTTTCAGTAATGGCTATATCTGAACATAAAATGAAATTCCACTCATGAAAGCTAATGAACAATATGCTTTTTAAAAAAATTTTAGTACCAGGGATTGAACTCACAACCTTATGCTTGCCAAGTAGGCATTTAAGCCACTGAGCTAAAACCCCACCCCCAATATGTCTTTTCTATCATTGACTGAAACTTTTCAGGCTTTAAGACTTCACTGGGAGATCTAATGTATGTCACACACAAGACACACGGTGCTTTCTGGTTGCATTTTGTTTGTAGTCTTCCCTGATGGTCTCTAACAATGTATGCCCCATAGCACATAAGATCACTGTCATCAAGAGACTTCTCAAATGCTAGTGCTATCATATAAGCTACTGCAACACTACACCTGAATCCCCTGCCGACCACAAACAACTGTGACACCACATTCTCTAGGGTGTATCACTACCACACTTATGAATAACAGTGGGATCTTTTCTGCTCTCTGACCAGGAATAATTTAATTCCATTTTCTCATTTTGTGTATTTGCTTCCCAGGACCACTTGGTAGCTAAATCTCTAACACCAAGTTCTTCCAGAAGTCGGTCTTAAAAAAATATTGGAGTACGGAGCGTTTATTTGGGAAATGCTGAAAACACAAGGAGAAAAGTGGAGAGATGTCAAGACACCCTTATTCTACATGGTAAGATGAGGTTAGCTTCTCTCTCTGCTCCTGGAAGCCTGTCAGCTGCATTACTGCCTAATGTTATTATGGTAATAATGAACCTTGTTGATAAATTCCATCCGGGCATAAAGGAGTTGTAAACACTTGGTAAGTTCCATAGGTTTGTGGAAGGATTTTTCAGGTACAAATGATTTGAGCTCCTGTTTGGCACTTACAGCTTCTAAGCCTGGATGGCCTGTTTGATGTCATTCCCTTATGCCTGAGCACTTGTGTGGGAGAAAGGGGAGGAAGAAATTTCAAAACATATAGCCTGTGAACAGCGGCGACTGCTGAGGGATCTCTTGTGACATGAGAGAATTAACATCTATGTGACAAATTGAGCTTTGTAAATTTGTCTTGTTAAGTCCAGGACTATTACTGATGGCCTTGAATAATTCAAATGCACACCAGAAAGAGACATATGGTATTTTCATGAAGCTAAGTCTGAGAAAATATGCCTATGTGCATAAATTTTGTATATCTTACTGTAAAAAATCAAGTTTTACATAAAAAGACAAAACACAGTCACATAAAAACATATAAATGTATAAACATAGATATGTATTAGGTGTATAAAAACATGAACTTAGAAGTAATTCATAAGTGTGTTTAGTGAGAAGATAAAAAGAAATGACATTGAGGTGAAAAATAAATTATTTCTAAAAATTCAGGTTTTTCTGTTTTCTCTTTTATGTATTTATCCCTTATTTAATGTTTCCCAGATTCATGAAAGAATCACATAAATCAAAATGCTTGCATATCTCAGAGAGGATTTCTGGAGAGAGAATACGAAGTATTTCCCAGGGGGCGGACATACCTAATGTCAGGAGTTCTATTTTCTCAACACGGAGTTTTGGTTAGGAAATGAAATAAATTGGCATTTCTCCTTCTCATGAATGCTGTGCACAGTGCCCAATTCTGTCATTTGGAACATGGCACTGAGTTTGTCTTTCCTTCTCATGGACATAACCAGTCTCTCAGAGAGAGTATAGAATTGAGTATAAAGAAGAAAACATTTGCGGTGCACTCATGTGTTTCCAGCACTTGGGAGGCTGAGGCTGGAGGGTCACTGGAAGTTCAAGGCCGGACTGGGCTACAGGGTGAATTCAAAGTCAGCTTGAACTACACAGTGGGACCCTGTGTTATTTATCTTTTTTATTTCTTTTTTATTTTTACTTATTAATTTTTATTTTAAAGAGGGTAAAACTAAACATAACAAAACAGAACAAAGCAGATCAGAAGAAAACAATGTAAGTGACACAGATTTCAAAGCAAGACAACAGGAAATCAACAGTGGCTACCATAATGTCTCTTGTTTTCATCTAGCTGTCTATATCTTCACATACAATGAATTCATACAAAATGAAACAGTATAAAACTGACCAGAACAGAGTGATGAAGGCATTATGGGCCTTCGAAACCAGACAATAGGGAAATCAACAATGGCTGCCATAATGTCTCTCATTCTCTTCAAAATAGCTGTGCATACCTTCATGTATGTTGATATTAAACAGTACAAAACAGACTAAAACCACTCTGAACAAAGAATAAAAGCATTATAGGTTTTCACAGCATGATAATAGGAAATCAGAAATGGATACCATAATGTCTCTTTTTCTTCAAGGTAGCTGTTCATTTCATCATGCATAATATAACCAATTCTCATAAACTGTTTAGGAGAAGTTCTAGGCATGTATAAGCATCTACATGTATACCTATCTTTTCTGTATTAGAGGGAAAAACAAAACAAAACAAAACAAAACATATTGCTAGAAAAATTATAAAGCAAAAAAGACAAATAAATAACAATAGCAAAGACCCCAAAACAATGATATAGGCCTTCAAATCAAGGTAGTAGGAACAGAATTAGGGTTGTTATTTTACATAATGATCTTCAAGGGTTTCCTCAGATCACCAGACACAAACACGCAAAATTGTTCCAATCCTATGAATGTTAGCTGTTTTGTTCCAAGGACTTACAGAATTTGTAGCACAATCATCTTAGCTGTCCTAAGTGTGTTTATTTAATTTTAAATATTTTTTCTTTTCTCTTCTTTTTTCTTTTTCCTCATTTTCCCTGAGATATTATTTTTTCCCTTTGAGCAGATTCTTATCCTTCCACTGTATTTATTGAGGATTTTGTATCTTACATACTCTTACCATTTCTTATACTAGGAGACAATATGGCATTTACACAAGTGAGTCTGATTTATTTCACTTATGAGTATGGTCTCAACTTGCATCCATTTATTTATAAATATCTCAATGTGATCATTCCTTATAGCTGAGTAGTACTCCATTGTATAAAAATATCACAACTTTTTAATCCATTTTCATCTGATAGGCATTTAGGTTGTTTCCAAGATCTGGCTATTAAACTGTGCTGCTATAAACATGGGTGCACATATATCACCGTGATACGATGTTTTCAGTTCTTTAGGGAATATGCCTAGAAGTGGAATAGCTGGGTCAAATGGGACTTCCAATTCCAGCTTTTTGAGGAATCTCCAGATTGACCTCCACAGTGGTTGCGCCAATCTGCACTCCCACCAACAGTGCAGAAGAGTTCCTTTTCCCCCACAGCCTCCCCAGTATTTGTTGTTGGCAGTTTTTTTTTATCTTGGCCATTCTTTCTGGGGTGAGATGGAATCTCAGTATGGTTTTAATTTGCATATCTCTAATGACCAATGTTGTTGAACATTTTTTCATGTGTTTATTTGCAATTTGTATCTCTTCATCTGAGAACTGTGTGTTCATCTCAGATGCCCATTTTTGGATTGGGTCTCTGAATTTCAGGGGTCTGATTTTTTTAAAATTCTTTATAAGTTCTAGACAGAAGTCCTTTGTCTGAGGGACAGTGCATTAAGATTTTTTTCCCAATTTGTGGGTTTTCTTTTCAATCTGCTGGGAATCTCTTTCGACATGCAGAAACTCTTTAATAAGATATGGTCCCAGTTATTGATTCTGGGAAGTATTTCCCATGCGGTTTGATTCTTGTTCATGAATTCTCTACCTACCCTTACGAATTCAAGATTTTTACCTACTTTGTCTTCCAGCAGATTTAGTGTTTCTGTTTTAATATTTAGATCTTTGATCTAATTTTAGTACATGACTTTAGTTTAGTACTTTAAATTGTACTAGTAATACTTTGACTTTAGTTTAGTACATGATGATACTCATGGGTCTAGCTTTAGTTTTTGGTGTATAGATAGCCAATTCTTCCAGCACCATTTATTATAGAGACTATCTTTGTCCCAGTGAATGTGCTTGGTCCATTTATCAAAGATAAGGTGGCTGAATGGATTTCTAGTTGTAGTTGTATCTTCTAATCTATTCCATTGATCTTCCTGTCTGTTTTTATTCCAGTACTGTGTTTATTTTATTACAGTAGCTTTGTAGTATAACTTCAAGTCAGGGATTGTGATGTCTCCTGCCTTGCCTTTGCTGCTTAGAATTGCCTTCGCTATTCTAGAGTCTCTTCTGGCTTCAGATGAATTTTAGGTATGGTTTCTCTACATCTGTATGCTAGTGGTATTTTGATTGGAATTGCATTCAATCTGTATAACAATTTTGGAAGAATGGCCATTTTCACAATATTTGTTGTTCCTATATGAACAGGTAATGTCTTCCCATTTTCTGAGGTCCTCTTCAATTTCTTTTTTCAGAGTATTATAATTTTTCTTGAATAGATTTTTACTTCCTTTGTTAGATTGATTCCCAAGTATTTCATGTTTTTGGATGCTATTATGAAGGATGTGGCTTCTCTTATTTCTCTCTCAGTGATTATGTGGTTTGTGTATAGGAATGTGAGTGATTTTTGAGTGTTGACTTTGTATCCAGCTACATTGCTGAATTCAGTTATTATACCTAGGAGTCTTTCAATGGAGTTTTGGGGGTTCTTCTTTGTAGAGTATCATGTCTTCTGCAAATAATGATAATTTAACTTCTTCTTTTCCTATACTTATTGTTTAAGTTCTCACTCTTATCTAATTGCCTTGGCTAGTATTTCCAGCACTATATTGAATAGGAGTGGGGTTAATGGACATCATTGTCTTGTTCTTGATTTTAGAGTAAAGGCTTTCAGTTTTTGGCTGTTTAATATGGTATGGGCTGTTGGTTTGTAACAGATGACTTTTATCGTATTGAGGTACAGACCATCTATTCCAATTATCTGTAAGGTTCTTATCATGAATAAATGTTGGACCTTATCAAAAGCTTTTTCTACATTTATAGAAATGATCATGTGATTCTTACTTTTGGCTCTCTTGAGATGGTGGATTACATTTATTGATTTTCATATGTTGAACCATCCCTGCATTCTTGGGATGAATCCCACTTGGTCATGATATAGAATCTTCTTGATGACTTGCTGCATTCTGTTTGCCAGTATTTTATTGAGAATCTTTGCAATGATGTTCATTAGTGAGATTGGCCTATAGTCCTCCTTTTTGGTTGGGTTGTTCTCTGGTTTTGGTATCAGAGTAATACTTGCTTCCAGAAATGAGTTAGGGAGGATTGCTTTCCTTTCAATTTCATTGAAGATTTTGAGGACTATTGCCATTAAATCTTTTCTAAATGTCTTGTAGAATTCAGCTATTAATTCATCAGGCCCTGGGCTTTTCTTTGTTGGTAAGTTTTTAATCATGTTTTCAATTTCAGTAGCTGATATTGGGTTATCCAAAATTGTTATATCTTCTTGATTCACTTTGATAATTCATAAGTTTCTAAAACTCTTTCCATTTCCTCTGTGTTTTCCACCCTATGTGAGTAAAGATTTTTAAAGTAAGTATTCATGATTTTCTGAATTTCCATAGGATATTTAGTGATTTCTCTCTTTTAATTTTTTTATGCATTCTATTTCTTTCCTCAGTATTTCATTCAAAGTTCCCATCATTTTCCCATGCTCCTGTACTTTTTTTAAATCTGTCTTCTCCAGCAATGTTGAGCAACTCCTTTATTAAGGTTGTTATATCTTTCTTTATGTGAGTGATTATTTCTAATTAGATTTTCTCTATAGCCTCATGGATTTGTTTCTTTATTTCACTTCCTATCTTTTTAGAAATTTCACATGTATGACTTTTAGTGTCCTCTATTTCAATGTCTCCTGTACTTGTTCCTGATGGACTGGATCTTTGAGATTGCATTTTTCTTTTTCATTTTGTCATTTTCACTTCTTGGGCTAATATTTGACCTTTCAATCTCACCAGTTTTAACTGTCTATAGTATGTGTCATAGGGTCCTACTGGTTTGTCATAGATGGCTTTTATCATATTGAGGTAAAGACCACCTATTCCAATTTTCTATAAGGTTCTTACCATGAATAAGTTTTGGACCTTATCAAAAGCATTTTCTGCATCTATAGAAACAATCATGTGATTCTTATTTTTGTTCTATTGATATGTTGGATTACATTTATTGATTTGCATATGTTAAACCATCCCTGAATTCCTGGGATGAATCCCACTTGTTCATGGTGTATAATCTTCTTGATGATTTGCTGTATTCTGTATGCCAATATTGTATTGAGAATTCTCACACCTATGTTCATTAGGGAGATTGGCCTGTAGTTCTCTTTTTTGGTTGGGTCTTTCTCTGGTTTTGGTATTAGAGTAATACTTGCTTCCAGGAATGAGTTAGGGAGAATTGCTTCCCTTTCAATTTCATTGAAGAGTTTGAGGAATGTCCCACAATGACGAGGAGGGCCAGTCACCTGAATTCCTCCTGCAGGGCCTGTTGGGTGAGTCCTATACTCTTCCTAGGGTGACTAGCCTAGGAATATTGATGTAAGTCAGCCTTTAGTTCCTGCTGTTACTACAGCTTCAGGTTGCTCCAGGCCACCTGATCTACCTGGCTATACTGTTCACCTCATAAGCTCTTTTGATTTCCTCCAGGTTGGGGGAGGCCATACTGACACTCTCCTTAACCCACCGGGTATTGTCTATATGGAGGAAGGACTAACCCACACTCTTGCTAGACTTGCCAAGGTCCTACAGCTGTGTGTGTGGGAAGGGACTTCACTACTGCCCCTGTTTACCCACTGAAGTCCTCTATTTGAGAAGGAAACTCACCACACTGTTGCAAGCTTGCTGAGGGCCCCTGTGTGGATAAGGGGTTGCTGAGTCTCCCATCAGCTGAGTAAGGTTCTGCAGGTGGTGGAAGGGTAGCTAGCTGATTGTCAGTGGGCTGCTGTGGTCTTTTGGGTTGGGGGGAATGGGGGGACCTACAATCTAGGACCCTGTTTTTAAAAAAAATCAGTAAGCATGAATTTCTTCTGAAAATTTTGGTATATCTTACCCCATTTTCAGAAGTTATTTAAATGCATATACCACAAACAGTGTTTCGGTATGACTTGAAAAAGTACTGCTGGTCCCTGCTGGTGCCCCATCTAGCTCAGGTAAACAATTAGATATAGCTCAAAGATACTACTCTTCATATCTTTGATTTCCAGCAACCTTAGCTTCTACTCACGATGACATTAGAAAGTACAACAAATAGATCGACACCTTTCTTCCTCTTTCTCTTTATTTTCCTACAAAATTCTCATTGACCTCTCTGATGGACTGATGGACAATTTAATCACCAGCTGAACTCAATCAGTGTGGTTCTGAGTGTGGATGGCCCACCTGAGGACTGTTGCCAGCATTAAAAAGGAGACCTGGAGATGAAGAGTAGTGTTATGGGTTCCCCTGGAGGAGATGGTCATGCTGGCTCTACTGATCGAACTCAGCTGTTACCATTGGAGGAGCCTGGGACCTTACTGCTGACAATGGCTGCGGTTCACATTGGGGGAGCTTTGGTCCTTACTTTGAGCATCGTTTCCTGGCTCTAATGGGGAAGATGTGTGCTGTTCAATCTCCAGGAGAAGCTTACCATGCTGGCTTCCTGTTATGAACTCAGTTTTACTGTCTGAGAAGCTCGGGACCTCACTGTCACTGAGGATGACTGTGGTACTTTTGGGGGGAGCCCTGGTCCTTATTTTGAGCATCATTTCTTGGATCCAGTACAGAAGCCTCAGCCAGCTGGCACAGATGCTTCACCCCACTGGTATAGACTTTCTGATTTTCAATTGTTTACCTTTGGACCTTCCCAGTGTAGATTTGTGAAACAGACTTGCATGTCATGGACTCTAGGTCTCCAACTGGACTCGTGCAGGGCATTGTCATGGGCTATAGGTCTTCAGAGGGACTCATGCAGGACATTGCTATGGAATCCAGGCCCTTGGTTGATTCTCCAGGCCTTTAGTGTGTGGACAAATCTCCCACACTTCTTTTATTTAACGCTTGGGTGACCATTACAAAGTAATATGAAAAATTATGTGTCCTGTATTCTCTTGTTCTCCTTGCAACCCCTGATTATAACAAATTCACAGCTTTCACTACTCAAGGATACAAAAAGTCTTCTTATAGTTTCTTTCTCCTGGCAAGGTAAAAAGATATCCATCTGTTACATGACCTTTGATCTTTTAATTGTCATTGCATATACTTAATATATCTTTAGGGGGCAGATATTGCTAAACTTTGCACATCATCAATTATAGTAATGTTAACAAGGTGAAAAACAATTTCTCATATTCTAATTGTGAAATCATAAGAAGATAAAATCAAAGAAAGAAAGAAAATTATAGCATTTGGGAGGAATGATCAAAATTACTATTCTATCAATTTTGAAGATTTCTGATCTGAATTTACAGAATTTAACATATTAAAAGAATAAGCATCATTTTTTAATAATTGGGACAAATAAAACAAGTTTTTGAAATATAACTACTTAGCACTGAGATTTAGCATCCTTTCTCTTAATAGCTTTTTAAAAACACTAGTTTGAGTTATTGACTATTCTTTCTTTAATATTACTCATAAATCACTAATTTCCACTTAAGCATGCCACTGTTCCAAGATATTCACCAGCACAATTGATCTTCTCTCTTCCAAATGGGGCACCTGAAATGGGAGAAAATCTTATCACAGAGCACAGCCAGCAAAACTATCTTAAAATTGTTAAGTTGGGAAGGTAGTAAGTCTATAAGGAGATTAGATTATGAGAAGTAGGAAGCTCACTTTTGTTTTATTGAAAGATAAAATAGTGAATGGTAAGCAAACTTCCCCTGAGCCATGTCACAGTCCCCATGTACAACACTGAAGTGTATCGGCCACACTAGCTAAGGAAGTCCTGAGGCATCTCTGAGCTATGGGATAGGAGTGCTATGGCTTTCCCTGCACCAGATCCCAAAGCCTTTTGTTCACACTTGTCATCCTTGGCTTTTCATGGAGTTCTCAGTCTGCTCTCCCTTCATTCCCCAGGTACTGTGACACTCAGAGGTGACATGTACTCAGTTGAGTTGATTTCCCCAGTACACAGTGGATTTCCCCAGGTGGGAGGAAGATTCTCTCTTCCTACATTAGGCCTCAAAGCCTTTGATGCCTTGAATCTGGTTGTCTCCAGATAGGTATCTGAGGAGAGGCCAGCGGCCCCTACTGAGAACTGGACATAGCAGAAGAGATAAGGAGCCCCACCAGAGGAGTAGTTGCATCTGGGTACATTTAAAAATGGGTCACTGACTGGGCTTCTGCATCTCCTGGAAAATCAACATTATATCAGCATTAGTGAACAATATTTTTCCTAAGACTTACATTAGAAAAGAAAGACTTACTTGCGTCTCAGGATCGCAAGGGACTTTTACTTGCTCAGAGAAGATTGTCTGCTCAGGACTAGGATGAGCATCAGGAACATGGCTGAGGAGTGGGAACACACACGCTGGTGTCTGGAAAGTGTCTCAGCAAGCAGGGAAGTGGCTGCAGGACCCAGCATGGAAAATAGGTAGCATGCGTGAAGCTGGGTTACCTGCTTCCGACTTCACCTGTCATCCAAAGCATCTTGGCTGCTTTCTGGCCTCTGATCTTCCTCCCTTGCTTTGGCTTCATAGAACTCAGTGAGGCAGCTCCAGTTCAGCAGCGGGGAGGAGGAACTGAGGGCAGGTGCTGAACACAGGGGAAACGGGAACCACTAGTCCAGTCCTGGCGCACCTGTGGCACACGTGTTGTTTTTCTTTTAAGACAAAAGATGTTAATGTGAGAGGTTTTTTTCTAAGCTGAAACCTTACTATTCAGCTTTAATTCCAGTGTAGGCACTTTGCGATAATAAGTAGGTTTCAGGTCTCCGTTTCGGAGTGCGTCTCTGGAAGGTTTGCCGTCTCTGCTGCTAGGTTTTGGATCTTAGTGCTCAGCAGGCCAGATGCAGCACCGTGCACTCTTATTTTTCCATAGAAGCTTAATCTGTGCCTTCCGACTGTTTAGCGACATAATAGAACTTTCAATGAATGTTTCTTTCTTTCCTAATTAGTGCTATGTCACCCTCTGTTATTCAGTTACATTAATCCCAGGCCTGGTGAAACAGGGCCTGTAAAATAGTGATGTAATTTAGAGAAAATGATCACACAATAAGGATTTAGATTTGGAGTCCATCACCTCTTGCATGGAAGAGCAGTGGTGCTGTCCTCAGAGAAAACATTGAGGTCAGTTTCATTCCCCTGAGCTTTGGATGCACTCAGTGACCATTTATTTCCAATTTAAAGAGAGATACATAAACACGGAATGCGGAAACAGTTATCTTGGTGAATGCAATTAAAAATCAGCCTAGTGTAGCCAAGTACGGTGGACTGCACCTATAGTTTAAGATACTGGGGGGTAAAGTAGAAGGATCAGGTTCACAAGCCCAGGAGTTCAAGGCCAGCCTGGGAAGCATAGCAAGACCCCATCTTAAAAATAAAAATGTAATATATGCATATGTATATATAATACACATCATACATGTGTATATGTTTACATATTATATATGTATGTATACATATGTCTATATTATGTATGTGTGTGATCAGATGTACAGAATTACAAAATTATAATCTAAACATGGAACTTCCACCTAGGAAAGTGAAAAAAATTCTTTGTCTACTTCAAGTAGAATTATGAAAATTCATTGGTTTTAAGTCAATGGTGTTAATGTAACATTTAGATAACACAATAGAATATTGTTTTCTGCTCTGACATGACTGGAGTATCGCACTCAATTTTGTGGTCCACACCATCAACACGATACTGATATAGCACCTATTGGGGAAACGAAGCCAAATGTAAAATAAGATAAAAAATGATGTCTGGAGACATTAAACACAAAGTAAAAGTAAATATGCATTGTTTCTGGTATGCTAGAACTTTCAGTAGTGGACCAGAGCCACTCTAGTCCTTCTGAGAGGACTAGAGACATGAGAGTGATGTAGATATGCTGGCAGCAATTTTATATGGTGGAAGTCAGGTCTTGTAAAATGCAAGTAGTGCTGATTGTGGCCAAGAGCAAAGCTATTTTCTGAAAGACAGACTTTATTTGCTTTCAGACTCCTAGGGCTAAAAGATATCAACTTCATGGACAATGAGAATGGAAAAATAAGCTTCTTTTCTTCAGGCAAATAGGGCCTGTTGCCATAAGCTAGAAAGTTTCCAAAGACTGTGATTATTCATAGCAACAGAGAATGAAATATGTCAAGATCCACAATGTTTGCTTTTCTCCTATAGGTTTTATCTTATGTAAGAGAAGTTGTCAGTTTGAGAATTTAAATGTCAATGGATAATGCTTTTAATATCAGAGTACCATACCTGATTAGTGCCTCATCTCTCCCAAAGCCACACTAATAACAGAACAGAAATGTAAAAGGGTTGATGCTTAAACAATGGAAATGAAAACAACCCTTAAAAACTGTGAGAAGATGATGTAAAGGAAAATGCAATGAGTAGTTTTTCAGTATGGCATTGGTTGGAGGGATTAGAGATCAGGGAGTTTGAAAAAGCGTATTGACAGCTTTGCTCATTTCATACGTAAGGAAGAACTAACATCAATTCTCAAATAGTCCCAAAAATTGAAAGAGAAAGATGTCTTCCAAACTGTTTCCATGAGGTCAGCAAACACAGACAAGGACCAAGAACAACTCAAAATAAAACTATAGAAAAATATCCTCACTGAACATAGATGCAAAAATTCTCAACAAAATACTAGTAAAAAAGTTCCAGTAGCACATCGATCTATCATTCTCCATGATCAAGTAAGATTTATCTTATGTGGTAACTAATTATGTTCATCCAAATGGATTAAGAAATCCCTAGTGGAGTAGTGGAGCACAATTCCAGATGATTGACTTCTAAGTCTGAGACTCAGGAGAGAAGACGCACCCTGGGTGTGGGTGTCACCAACCAACAGGCTTGTGGTTTGGATGGAATTAAAAGGGAAAGGAGAAGCAAATCTTCTTTCTCTGCTTCTTTGGAGGAGCTCCAGTCTTTGCCATCCTCTTCAGACATTCATTTCCAGTTTTGAGGTTTCCAGCCCAAACTCTTTAGCCTTCTAAAGCAGATCCTTCACCTCTTCCGACATACATATATATCACAACAGAATACAGAATAAAAGTCATATGATCTTCTCATGGAGAAAAAAACCCGATGAACAAAAATTCAACATTCCTTAATGTCAGAGTCTGTGAACAACTTAAGTACAGCAGAAATATACCTCAGGATAGTAAAGACTTTTTAACCTACAGACAGGGCATATTGTTTGTTGAATAACTGAAGGCATTTCCACTAAGATGTGGAACCTTAGTAGTATGACCATGCCCTTCATTTCTATTCAAGATAGTATTGGGAATTTAAATCAGAGCAATTAGGTAAGAGAAAAAAAGGAATACAAGTAGGAAGCAAGGAAATAAAACTATCTTTCTTTGCAGATAATGTGATATCACATGCAGAAAAAACTAAAGATTCCACATTTTTATTATTAAAATTGATAAATTCAGTAAAGTTACAGAATTTAAAAATCAGCATACAGCATCAGTAGCACTTTTATGCACTGAGCATTTCAACAATATTTTTGCAAGACATTATGAAAGCAATCCCATGCATAGTAATCAAGAAGTTCAATACTTGAGAATAAGTTTAGCTAAAAAAAGACTTCTATGATAAAAACTGTAAAATACTGATCAAAGATGTTGAAGAACACAAAAAATGGAAAAATTTTCATGCTCATGGATTATAAGAATTTAGATTGTTAAAATGTTCAGATGGTCTCAAACTTCCTATCAACTCAGTAAAATTCCAATTAGTGATGTTCTTCATACAACTGGAAAAAATTCTAAGATTCACATGAGAGTACAAAGGACCCCGAATGGTCAAACCAATCTTCGACAATAACAAACATGGAGGCACTGAACAATGCAAAAATCAACTTAAAATAAAGACCTATATGTAAAACCTAATACTATGGAATTACTAGGAGAAAACAGAGAGGATACAATTCAAGCCAACAGCACAGAATTATTTGAGGATAGACCCCATGGAGATGGTTATGAAATGAAACATTGACAAATGGAATTGCATGAAACTAAGAAGTGTCTGCATAGCAAAGGAAACAATGAACAGAATAGATAGTCTATTAGAATGGGAGAAAATACTTCCAACTTCACCTGGTAAAACACTAAAAAATACAGGAATCTTAAAAAATTTAAAATAATCAATAAAAACAATTAATTAAAATGAGTAAATTGGGCTGGTTGCATAGTTTAGTGACTGAGCACTTGCCTAACATGGGAAAATCCTGATTTTGATCCCCAGTACCAGAATAAACAACGAAATTGCCAGTGATGATGTGATGGAAACTCCTATAAACTGTGGTGAGGAAGTAAGTTAGGAGAGTCATTATGAAGAAGACGATGGAAATTTCCGAAAAACTAAAAATGGTTCTACCATATGAGCTGTTTCATCTGTAGGGGAAAATGAAACCAGCATACCAAAGATATCCCTGAACTCCAATATTTCTTGAGGTACTGTTCACAATAGCACATGTGAGAAATCAGTCTATGTGACCATTCCTGGATGATTAGAATAGATATTATATATTTATAGAATGAATGATGTATTCATTAATATATATTAACAATGATATTGATATATATGTATGTCAGTTTATATATACTATATAATTATATATGTATATATATATAGCATGTGTGTCAGAAGAGGAAAGTTATTCAGCTGTAAAGAATGATGATGTCTTGTCATTTGCAACAAAGCGGATCAACTAACAGATGTTATATTTGATAACATACCTCAGACAACGAAATCACTGTTGCGTATTGTCTCATATGTGGAAATCTAAAAAACCACTGATATAGGTGTAGTATATGTCACTAAGCTGTTTTATCACTGAGTATGAACACATAAGAATTCTATTGTCATTATCTTACAGACAGAGGTTGTTTCTAATTTGGGGCTAATAAGAGTTGGGCTTCTATAAATTTCCTCGTACAGACTATAGCGGATATGCTTATTTCTGTTGGGGAAATGTCTAAGAGTAACCTGCTGGATTACAGAATGAGCATTTTCCACTGGTTGTATCAATTTGCATTCATAACAACACGTGTGTTCTGGTTACTCTACATTCAAATCGCTCTGCACAGAGCACATGGCTTCTGCTTTGACCTATAATCTCCTTCTCTCTGCCATGGGTGACTCTTTTAACTTATGCTTTTCTTCCAGAAAATAAACCAAATGTGGCTTTATTTCCACAGCAGGAAAAAAAACACTGAAGAGTTAAAGAATCACTTTTAAACAAGCTTCTGTCCTACTTCCTGGTGATTTAGGGGTGGATTTGCATTGGGTTATTTCTCCGTGATGAGTCCATGATGGTTCTATGTTTTCTCAGATTGTTGATCAATAGGTGACAGGAAGGGACAGAAGGAAACAGTGATCAGAGGAAAGGGGAGGATACATAATATTTTATTAATCTGTAAACTGTTCCCCAAAAGAACAGAATTTCACGTTTTACATTGTTTGAGAAACTCATCCAGAAAGTCACACGATGGGAAATTAGGCTTCTCCGCAATTTTAAGCGTGAATAGGGCAGCAAGAAGTCGGCGTCGGTGCCGAAACACATTTCAGCAGGAGCCCAGGTGGCAGCGTTTTCACCCAGTACAGCCTTGGTCCTGGATCCATGGGCTGTGGTGGAGACTGAGTTTCATGGAGGAAAAGAGGTTTGCGAGGTGATGACTTTTGAGTGAATGTGGAGGAGATATGAAGAGGTAGACCACACAGATATGTTGGGGGCTGCATTGCCGGCAGAAAGAGCAAAAACAAGGGGCAAACGTCCTGATATCAAAACATGCTGGCAACATTTCCCAGCTCACTGCTGTAAAAGAGACTCTTTAAAGCATTCAATGCTCCTGACTGGTTAGCTGAGGATTTTCAAATCTTTGATTCTTGGGCCAATTTGTGGCCAGGTTTGGCATCATTAAATCTAGTTTGTGCGTGCTGTGGTTGAATTTTGTATTTCATCATCACTGTGACATTCACCTGCCCTGTGACTGCTCTGTGGTCAAATCCCTGTTCTCTAGATGGCTCTCAGATGCTGTATCCTTGAGGAAAAGAAGTTAGCGATGCCCTCTGGAATTAGGGAAAGTTATGTTTCATTTCCTCAATTATAAAAATTGAAGCAATAAAATCTATGTCTGTTTTGATGTGTAAATCAGATGGTGATTCTGAAATGTTTAATACTACCTCACACATATCAATACATATCAATAAACATAAACTTCTATTTTCTTGGTTAAAACCTCCCATTCCTTCAGAGTCCAGCTCTGTTCATTAATTCTTTTTCTTTTTTCCACAAGGGTTAAGTGATGGATTCTTTTAGAAAATTTGGTCAGTCATTTCCCTGAAGATTATTACTGTTTTTCTCTATCTGGGCCCATTTTACTCCTGAATACATTATTACACCTGAGGTGTTGAAAGAACACAAATAGAGAAGGTACATGTTTTTTTTAAATTTCCCTAATGACTAATGATATGAAATGCTCTCTTGTATGCTTATATGCTACTCAGTATAGTATTTTTGAAGTGATTCTGTTTTTGTCATTGTTGTGTTGTGTCCGCCTTGGTACATGACTATAGTCCTAGCTACTCGGGAGACTTGAACCAGCCTGAGCAACATAGTGAAATTTTGTTTCTTAAACACAAATTTAAAAAAAAAAACATATACATATAGTTTTCCAGTCTGTGAATGGACTTGCAAGCTTCATAGAATGTTCTGGCTATGTTTCCTTGGCTAGCATCAAACTTATAATGCTGAGGCCTCAGTTTCCCCAGTGGGTATGACAGTAGGCATCTGCTAGGATGCCTGGTTTAAGAGTAATTTATAAAAAAGCTCATTAGAAATATATTACATGTTCATAAGAAGGTTACTAGAAAAAGTTATTTAGTTTCATTAAGGACTTTAAAATTTCTCTTATCTTTTTTTGACATCTATTGATTCAAGTGAGAATTAAGGCATTACTCTTAATGTTATTCCTGAGAACACAGTATATGCACATTTTTCTGGCTGACAAGATTATATTGTAATTATTTCTCACTTAAATAGGTATTCCATGTGTGGTTATGCCTTTAGTTGCTTGCCTGCAATTCTCCTGAAAATACAGAGCTGTATACTTACAGAATTCCTGGTCTAGCTTTGTGACATTGCACATAGTGTTGCTTCTGAATGAGCATCTCATTTCACAGAAAGTCAAGCGTGCTAGTGAGTAGAGGTGCTTATGATGAGTAAAGAGATTATAGAATAGGTAAAGGATCAGGGAGTTATAAAAACACCAGACACGGTCACATGACCATGAAGACAAATGCTCTAATAGTTATCAAATTTCCCTCTCAATTCAGTGTGACTATATTTAGGTATATATTCACCATGTTTTATTCTTTTCCCTCTTGCCTACATGTAGTAACATAAGATGTGCTAATGAGAATCTTACATCCCATTACATCTCAGTATTTATATTTCAGGGTATTAATGAGAGAACATGACTCACCTGAAAAGGACATGATCATGACCACAGATAGACATATGAACGTTATGTACTCTTTGTGGGACAGGATTAGCACATTTTTTGATTGATTTAGGCATGGTTACATCATATTACAAGAAAGTGTGACTGTTTATAAGTACCTTAAGTGCTATAGAAGGTATATATGCCAAGTCGGGGTATTATGGTAGCTTTACATTGTCTCAATTTAACTCTCTTGAATTATATTTCCCAGAATTTGCTTTCCTGTGCGGATATGGTCCAAGGTTGGCCATAAAGTCAATGGAATGTGACATGAAAGTTGGTGTGACACAGCATCCAGTTTTGTAGATTCTTTAGGTTCCAGACTCCCAGCCCTGGGGCAGCTGCCACGGGCTGTCACTGACATGCGGTCATCTGACTGTTAACGTAACTCCGATATCTCCCACCACGTCCCCTTCTCCAGCTTGTCCTTCCTGGGGACAAGCATGGATGTAGCACGATGGTAAATGACACTGCTTTCCTTGGTCATGCACAAAGGGAGACTGAAGGAGATGAGGGGCGCCAGTTTTAATTTGCCCTGTGCATTTCAGTCATCCTTATGAACTTCACACTATCTTTATGGGCCATAGTTTTTGTTCATGCTTATCCTAATTCAGATTTCTTTCCAAAATGTGGGCCTAACTGACCTTCATTTAATTCAGGCTCAAAGCCAGATAGAAAGACAATAGCATTGTAGAGACTCTCCGTCAGCCCCAACAATTGTCTGAGATTTCATTCTTATAATTAACCTCTAATTTCAAATCATTCTTAGTGTTTCTACTTCTCTGATTCCATCTAACACACCTGAAAGTTAAGGGGGAAAGACTCAGAAAATTATGTCATTCTTTTTTCCAGATAAACAGATCCAAATTTGTGCTGTGAGCATCTTTAAGTAAAAGTGACACAAAAATAATTATGAGGCAGGCTTTCCAACTTTGTACAACTTTTCCTAAGATGTGTATGACTTATATTTTACTCAAACATTCCAAAATAATGTTTCAGCTCTTTCCAAATGAGACAGAAATGGTTTTGCTTACAATTAAATCTTCTGATCCGACCACAGAAGGGGCAACCACAGTGCTTTCTTCTTGTCCAGGGTCTTCAGGTGAGAGTCTCAGCTGAGATCCTTCAGTAAAAGAGCTCATCCTCTGACGTGGTAAATAAAATATTGAAAGAAATAGATTAATTTAAAACCAAACACAAACCAGACTGAGGTCCACTTGCTTGTTTTTCTACCTTTCCTTCTTTGTCCTCTAACAGATGCGAAGCATCTTGTGTGCACACACGATCGTGTCAGCCTTACCTGTTTTGATAAGGTTGGTTCTGCTCATAACAGAGCAGAGATAGACCACAAACACCCACAGCAGGCTGGAGACTGAAACGCAGCCCGTAAGTCTCTGCACAGTGTAGTCGTGCACCAAGCTTGGAGTCAGAGTCTGTGAGTGCTTGGTCTTTGTATATGTTCCTCCTACAATTCTCTGCTGCTTGTCCAAACAGAAAACTGGGTTTCTTCGGGTCACAGACCACAGGCTCTGTGAGCACTTGAGAAAAAGCGTGCTCACTCTAAACTGTTTCTCTCCTTGTCTTTCTGACAGTTCCATCAGGCATCACCTAAAGTGGGGGTCTGAGGACCACAGTTAGCCTTGAGGGTTGAGCTGAGCGGAGCTGCAGACTGAGCTATGACACACACTGGTGTTCTCAGATTAATTTTCTGTACCCTTTAATACTTAAGTTGGTTATGAGTCATGGGCTTGCATTGTAACTTACTTATTGGACATCAATTTAGCAAATACATACTCTTCTCCGTACAGACCTCTGTTTTTGTCTGCCAAAGGCAGTCATATCCAAAACACTTGCAGTATCTTTTTTCCTGAGTTCTGAAGTCTATTTCAGTTGTACAATAAATAAAGCTACTTCTAAATAAAATAATAAAAACCAGTCCTTCTGACTTCTAGAAGCTACTGTGTTTATGTTCTTGAAATTATATAAGGAATAAAGAATTGTTTTTCAAAATCAGATGGTGTGGTTTGCCGACTAGATTTTAAGAAGGTGAAGACAATCTTACTGCCTCCACGGTTATAGTTACAATATCCTGTATCTACAGTTGTTCTGACACTGTATTTTATATCCAGTTGCTCCAAAGCATTCAGTATCACTTGTTAAATTATGTGTATGATTTTATTTTTAAAACAATCTCATAACACAATGCTTTCCGTGATGCAGTGCTATTGTCTGCTATCACATATTTTCTGCATGGCTTAAGGACATATGAACACCCCAAAAATTGGTGGCTGGGTTTTTGTATGCTACCACGAGGTCGTGTGATTTGTCATTGTTAATCTCCCCTTTGGTAGTGTTGTTTTAATGTGTGAATTAAGGTGAGGGTACTAAAACACAAATGAACCACCAGAAAACAAAGTAAAAGCTCTCTGAAACAGTTCCAGTTCCTAACACAGGCCTTAATAACAGATCCTGGAGTGCCATACAGAAGAGCTTCTAAGTATTTTAAAGGTCTTCTGTGTCCCATTTCATCTCTGAGGGGCAGCTGATGTCCTGGTTATTTGTTCCTAAGCAGATGGAGACCTGGGAGCATCACGGTGGCAGGGTTTCCTGCCTGTTAAAATGACTGCTCTGTGCCCATGACACTTCAGTTCAGGGTCCTGCACCAACATGTGATGATGTTGACCTCTGAAATGTGTTTTGAGGTGGGAAGGGTTTGAATGTGCAGATGCCTGGGTTGGAAGCCTTTCCTATCCTAAACTTTGTTTTAGCTTTTCTTGTGATCTAGTGTAAAAATTATGTTATCTGGTAAAAGAGAGAGCTTAATATATAAGGAAGGATTTAAGGTTATTGGTGGTGTAAAACAATTTCCAAGTTCATTAATTAATGTGTAACAACATCTGACAGGCTTCTCTGAGCAGAATATTATAAATTGTGGCTGTGAGTGCAAATAGTCATTCAAGTTTGGAATATTCACTTGCTTCTGATTTTTAATCTTTTTTTTTTCTGAAGGGACACAGAGAGGACATCAGGAGGGTGAACAGGACACAGACCCAGCGTGGGCACACAAAGAGATCACTGGGGGAGGTTTCTCTTAATAGATGTACTCCAAATAACAGCTTAAGAAATAACAATGGAATCTGTAACCACCACTGAAACACACACTCCGAGATCGAGGGCTGTCTTTGAGAGACGGTTGGACATGATGTGCTCTTGGCAGAGGCAGAAATATTCCTGGTGGGATATTTTGTCCAAATTTGGAAACAAAAGCAAAACCTCAACATTCCCAAAACAAAAATGAACAAACAAAACAAGAAAAAAATATGTATCAGTATTAAAGGAATACCTCACTTAGAAGTTTTTCTGATAATTTAAAAATTATAAGTTGGGTGGCACACTCCTGTAATCCCAGCACTTGGGAAGCTGAGGCAGGAGAACTGTTTGCAAGTTTAAGAACAGCCTGAACTGCATAGCAAAACCCTTTCTCAAAAAAATAAAAGGTGAAGTTTGATAAAGAAAAACAAGGGATATGATATTCAGTTTTAGTTTTTCTTTTTTTTTTAATTTTTAAAATTTTATTTTAAAAGGGAGTAAAATTAAACACAACAAAACAGAACAGAATGGGACATAAGAAAGCATAAATTTCAAAGCAAGACAATCAGAGATCTTCACTATCTGTCATATTGTCTCTTGTTTTCTTCCAAATGGTTGTCCTTATCTTTGCATAGGGAGAGCTCATACTAAATAACATAGTCAATCTTTTCACAACATGTGTAGTTCACTGGCTCCCACTTGCTAGGCAGGGGGGAGGAGAAGGGGGGACACGGGATGGCGGACAGGATGACATGAGATGTCTGATTCTCAGCCCACATGCAGGCAGGATCACAGTTGCCCCCCAGAGACAGGAAGAGTTCCTTGTTCTCCCGGCACCCAGAATCAACGGCATGGTGCAGGTCCCGATGCACCAGGGTCTCTCTCCTTCAGGCTGCCGAAAGTCTGCCACACTCTCAGCTGCCACCCAAAGTGGGGGGGAGTTCCTTATTCTCCAGGCACCCCGAGTCAACTGCATGGTGCAGGTCTAGAGGTGCCAGGGTCTCTCCCCTGCAGGCCCCCTAAAGTCTGCCATACTCACCTGCTATTTCTTTCTGATGAATTGACCATTCCATTTCCAAAGTTATGAAATGGCCAACAGACCACAGAAAGAATTCTCTTTAGGCTCCTGTTTGAAACCAGCAGCTACAGTGATCTGCAGGCCTTGCTTCAGGGCCATCTGATTTTTAATCTTAAAATGAAACATATTGACCAGTCCTTGGCTTCCCTGCAGAGACAAACAGGAAGTCTTCGTCTTCCCTTCACCCCACTCATCCCAGCACTTGGGAACTGGTCACTTCTCAAGGACAAAGCATCTGCTCAGACAGATGAGATCAAAACAGACTTTATAGTTCTGAGACTCCTGCAGTACTTTATTACAGTGCCTGAAGCAGCAGCCAGTTACATTATTTACGATGTCACTGTGCTTATGCTAATTAGTTACCCTTGTGCTGCTACCATGAGTGTCCACACACTGTTTGGAATCAATTCTGTACTTCTTATAGGTTTCAGGAAGAAAAAGACTTTCCCTAAAGGCTGTTTCTTCAGAGAAATCATCTAAAATGTTCTTTGTATAAATGTTTAAAACAAAAATATTTTTCTTCTTTGGGCATTGAATGAAAGCTGATTCTCTTATGCATTATTCTGAGTATTCCTCCGGGTCAGAAGTATATGTCAAACTCTTGAACTCCAAAACCTATTTTTCCTGGATTGCCCTGTGAAGAAACTCAAATGTGAAACACTGAAATATTTTACAGCAAATTACCCCCAGATTTTCTCTGCCTCCTTTGTAAAATCTAAAACCCACTTTCTCTAGGAAGCCATAGAATCACTACTGAGCTTCCCTGACCTTCCAAATCCTCCTTCACTCCTGCATCCTTGACAAGCATCTGTATGTATGCTGACCTCCAACTCTTCTTACCCTTGCATGTTTCTTATCCTTGTACTATTTATGCCCAACAAAAGCTACTCCAATTGAACATAGATGCTGTTGTAAGTTTCTCACCAACTTCTCAACTACTAGAAAAGTAAGTGAAACAAACTTTGAGGTCCAGGGGGTATAAAGACACTCACCACTTGCGGCATATCGCCTATTGCTAAGAGCCAGTTGAACTTATTCTCTTTTCTACTTTTTCTTGTACACAAAAGCCACACACCGAGGGAAGGAGAAGGGAACTTCTGAATGGTGTATTTCAGTTGAACATGCTTTATTTTGTTCTGGTTTTGTGTGTTCTGGTTTGTTCTTTTTTGTGTGTGTTTGAGTTGGAGCCTTGTTATATTGCCTATGCTGGCCTTGAATCTTGGGTTCAAACAATCTGCCTCCTTCAGTGTCCAGAGTATCTGGGACTACAGGTTGACTCTGTGATGTAAGCTGGACATGTTTAATTAATTAACAAGTTAATGTATCTTCCCAATGGAATTTAATTTTGCTGTGGTTCTGCAAACCTCGTCTCCTTCCTCTGTTCCCTCTCCTCTCTCCCTTTCTCCTCCCTTCTCTCCTCTTCCTTATCCTCTTCTCCTTTCTCCTTCCCTTTCCTGTTCTTTTCTTGCCCCTCTCTATCTTTATGGGCAGAGTTAATGTAGTCACCTTGTGTCTTCTTATTTTCCAAACAGGAAGTCACAATTAGGAAGATTTCCTACAAATTTTCAAATTTTCTTCTTAAGCATATATATTACAAAACAATAAATTTTTGTACATTGAGACTTCTCAGACATGCATGGTGACATGCATATGTATCATTCTGACATTTGCTTCTTATAATCAGGATTATATTTGTGAGCTTTATCTATGAAAATATGTGTGGAAAAATTACCACTAACTTATTGGCACAAATTTATGCTCTTAGATTCCAGGCGGTCACAGTTCAAATCAGAGTATTAGTATAAAATCAAATAGCCCGCTGGTCCAGTTCCTTCTTTGCTCGACATACTTATGGGTTTTCACTATTTTGAATAAATTACCTTTTCCTAGTCCACTGATGATTATGTTTATTATTTTTAGTTAAGCATCTTATAAGTGCCTTTTTGTTCACATATTTAACTTTCTTGAACTTATACATATGGAATTCAAATGGCTATATTTTTGAAGGTTTTTTTTTTTTTGCTAGTTTAGGCATATTGTTTTCCTAAGTGGTTGTTTAAATAGTTCTCTGTGCGGTTGTTTTTAATCTATCTCAAAAACGGTACAATAGTCCTAATTCCTTGTAGTCTTGTCATTTTTAATATTACCAGGCTTTTACTTTTGTTTATCTGATAGGACCATAGAAAATTCTTTTACGTTAATTTTCTCTGATAACTTTGGAAGTTGGTGTTTTATATTTCACTGATCTTTTTTCTGTCTTTGAATTAGTTTTTATATGTTTATCTGTTTTTATTTGGGATAATTTATTTTTTGCATTTGCAGCATTCTTTATCCTTAATTATTGTTTTTCTTGGTCATATATTTTAAAAACACATCCTTCAGTATCTTGTTTTTAATTCAGTAGTGGGACACACATACAGATTAAAAGTTAACTTTCTGTTAAAATTATCAATATTTTTAATTGTCAAATAACTTTAAAGGTAAAATCAATTTAGTTTTTCTAATTTTTAAATTATGCTTGATAGGATATATTTTTCATCAAATAGCCTCTTACAATTTTGAAAATATATTTGTTCCAGTAATACACAACTTTCTTAATAAAAGTTTAATTTCTGCTATATACATGTTTGATTTTCAGACTTTATATTAATCTTGTTAGTTTTTCATTTTTGCTGTGAGAAATTGCCACAAACCTGTTGGCACATATTTATGCTTTTACAATCCTTGAGGTCTCAAGTTCTTATCAGATTCACTACTGTAAAACCCAGGAGGCAGTAACTCGATTTCCTTTTCATAAATGGCTGTAGGGTATAATATATTTTCTTGCCTTTTTGCTTTTAGAGACTTTCCTCATTTTCACACCACATTTCTTTTTTCATTCTAATATTTTACTCTTCTAAAGACATTTGTGATTAGTTTAGGCCAGTTATGGCAAAACTTCTAGAGACGAGAACCCAAACTACATCCCCACACACTTATTTATCACCAAATGCCAACACTGCAAATAAACCTGAATACTAGCATTTTATCTTAGAAAAAAATAACATATCTTTTGCTTTAAAAGAAAGACAAAAACACATGTTCCATAGCTTCGTCACCCCTGGTTTAGGTCTACTTGGATAATCAAGAGTAAACTTTCCACCTCAAGTTTTTATATTAACTCACTGGCATTGTCCCTTTTCCCAAGACCTGTTTTGTGGCACTGTTTCCTCTCAAACTCGTGTATTGAATTCCTAACATATTGAACATGATTTTCTATAGAAATAGGGTTGTCACAGATGTAATTAGTTAAAAGTAAGTCATGCTTGAGTAGGGTTGGCTTCTAGTCTAACAGGACTGGATGTGTGTGTCCTTATAAAAATGACGTTATCTGACAAGAAAGGAAGACAGGCAGGGCAGACTACAAGAGAAGGCATAGAGTGACGGCAACCATCTCCAAGTCTCAGATGAACAGAGCTGGAAGAGATTGAAATACAGCTTCTTTATGTCCTCATGGAACTGAGCTGCCAATACTCTGATTTCAGATGACTGGCCTTTGAGAAAATAAGTTTCTATTTTTCTTAATCACCCAGTCTTTGATTGATTGTCATAGCAGCCCTAGGAAATGAATACACCATGGAAGGTGCCATTTCATAGATCAGAATTATGACACACAGCTTTAGGAGCCATCAGCTACCATGTTGTTTAACTACTTTCTACTTTTTCCTATATCAGCCCATTACAAAATTTCCACTACAAAATATTTTTTATTCATTAGAAGCTCAGCATTGGGTTTCTCTTTTTTTTGCTTTCTTTCCTTTTTGGTTAACTTATGTATTTAACTGTATTTTTATGAAAGTATAAGTTGCAGTGAAATATATGACAGTAAGTATAGAATTAGAGAAGATTTAAAACTTCAAATTTGTAAAATATTCCCCCATAATTAGAACGGTTTCTTCTTTCATTGCATCAAATCCCTTATGCCCCCAACCACACAGTTTCCAAAACACTTATGTACCTCCTCTCCTGATTTGTTTCACAATATGTTCAATTGTCTGTTTTGATTTTCTATAAATGAAATCAAATAGCATATACCACCTTATGCTTGCCAATTTTGCCAGGCCTAAAGAGGTTGAGGTTTATTTGTGTTATATGTATTATGTATGTATTGGTTACTTTTCTCTCATTGCTCAGACAAAATACTTGATGCCTAAAATTTAGGAAGTAAAGGCTTATTTTTGCTCACAGTTTGTGGAGGTTTCAGTCAATAATCAGCTGGCTTCAAGGCTAGATGGTATGGCATTGGGGTAATACTTCAAGGTAGCAGAAGACACCTACTTTAGTCCACCTGCAAGAGTTACCAAAATCCTAAAAGTTTCAGCACTGCAGAACACTCCACATCCCAAGTCTCCTCCAGGGTATAAGGCAAACTCTTAGCTGTAAACCCTTGTACAAATGAAAAGTTGAACCCCTCCAATATGCAGTGGCACAAGACAAACATTTTCTTTCCAAAAGTTACAAGCAAGTCCGAAATTCAGCGGGACAAACATTAAGTCCTGTTTTTCCATGTCCAGCATCTGAAGCAATCTATGGAAATTGTGAGCTCCAAAAGGCTTGTGTGACTCCACCTCTGTGGCTTTTCCAGTGTTATAGCTGCCATGGCTTCTCTCTCAGGCCTGCTTTACTCCCTCCTTGTAGGTTACATTAGATGAACCATGTTCCTGGCTTTTCTAAACTCCTGGGTTCTCCACTGTACCTTTTGCTTCAACCTCAAAGTTTCACATACTCAAGGTCATGCTGCCTGGCTTCTGAGAACTTTTGTGTCATGGTTTATGTCAGTGGCCCCAGGCCTCATGTATTTGCATTGTGCATTTGTGATTGGTTCATTGTCAAGTGCTTGGATTGGTGGTGTCAGTGCTACACCCTCCCAGGGGGTGGAACCAGGATGTGATTCAATGGCAGGAAGAAGGTGTGTTTCTCTCTTGCTGGTTTCTGCTTGCTGTTTGCAGCCGCCATGAACTACCCATGCCACCCTGCCTTGGAGCCAACTGATTATGGATTGAAATGTCCAAAAACTGTAAGAAATAACCTTTCCTTTCCCAACTTTTGGCATCAGGTATTTTGTCTCAGCAATGAGTAAAAAGTAACTAAGACATTTTGAAATCAAGGTGAACGCTTTTTTTTTTTTTACCCCCATAGCTTTCACAATCTGCATGCACCTAAAACCAGCACCATTTGGCTGATGATAAGTTCTGCTGCCAGTTGAAGTAGTAACCAGGCTTTCCTCTCTCATGGCTGAAGGAATTGAGTGCTTGGGTTGCTGAGCACTCTGAACCCAATTCTGAGGAAAAAATTTTCTACACTGCTGTTATTCTGGAGTACGGTGCTCTGTGGCTTTCTCCTCAAAGCAAAACCTTTCACTTTTGAAGTCTTGAGGCTGCAAAATGTAAAGACTTACTGCTTCCTGTGATACCCTCAGGTCATGTTTTTTATTCCATTATTCCCTCTCAGCAATGAAGATCTCCTAAGCTCTATCTTTGCACAGCTTTACTGGAGCTTCCTTTCTAGCCAAACTCACAACATTTTAAGTCACCATGTTGGACTCTTTGCTTTTGAATCATAACATAAATCTGGCTTAAAGCCACACAATAGCCATGCTACAGCCTCAACATTTGACTGCCTTGAAATTTCTTTTGCCAGGTTAATTAGTCTGCTGCTCTTAATCTTAGTCAAGGCAAAGTCTCTGGATATGGGCAAAATAACAGACAAACTTCTTGCTAAGTCATAACACACATCATTTTTAGTCCAGCACCCAATGCAGTCCTTTCCAGAAGAAGACTCCCTGTCTAGTCTTTAACAGCAGGATTTCTATCAACCTGTTCAGCTTCTGAGTGCTGATCAGAATCTCCCATAAAGAATAGCCTAAGGCATTCCAATCCTACTCTTTCAGGAGACATCTCTGGACTGTTTGAAACTTCTAAAGCCATTCCCAAAGGCTCTTAAACTGCATGGTCACGTAGAGGCATAGCAACACCCTACTCTTGGTACCAAATTCTGTCTTAGTTTTCTCTCTTTGCTGAGACAAAATATCTAATTCTCAAAACCAAGCAAAGAAGAGTTTATTTAGTTCACAGTTTGTGGAGGTTTCACTCCACAATCAGTTGGCCCCAAGACAGAGTGGCAAAGCACAAGAGCAACATTTCACAGTGGCAAAAGACAGCAAAAGCAACAAGAGTAAACAGGGTGAAACAAGCCTCTTTTTCTCCCTTATATTTTAAGCAGGCTGCCACCCCTAGGGTGAGCATAGCACTTGCCATCTCTGTGCTTTCCTCTTGCACAGGTTCAAGATGTTTACAAAGTAAGGACCGTGACCCCCTGATAAGTCACTCAGTTAAACTTCTAAACTTCTCAAATTGACACAATGTATGAACCATAACAATATGTTAGTAGTTTAATCCCCTTTGTTAGCTGATTAATATTCCATTAAGTGCATGTAGCACAATTGATTTAATCTGTTTTTGTGATTTTTCTCTAGCTTTTTTTCTATTATGAATAAAGATCTTATCAATTCTGCTATACAATATTTTTATGGACTTATATTTTCATGTTCTTTGGATGAATGAATAGAGGTGAAGTCACTGAGTCACAGAAAATGCATGGTTGGTTTTATAAGAATGTGTTGGAATGATTACCCACTTTACATTATAACCAGCAATGTTTAAAAGTCAAGTTTTGGGGGCTGGGATATTGTTCAGTGGCGTAGCACCTACCTGGCAAGCATGAGCTCCTGAGTTTGATTCTGGGTGCCAAATAATAAAAATAGAAATAATAAAAAATAAAAGTTGAGTTGTTTCATATGCATATTTTTATTTGGAAATAATTTTAGATTTACATAGAAGTACAAAAATAGTATAAAGTTATTTTTTCACATTTAGCTTTCTCTACAGCCAATTTTCTATGATAGTCTATATATTATTGTCTTTATGCAAGATTATCAAAGCAAGGGTAGTGACACAATATTGATCCAATTCTGATATAGTAATACTCCTATATAATGCTGTTGAAAGTACAGACCTTACTTTGACTCATAGGTTTTTACATATATTCTAAGGTGTGTGTGTGTGTGTGTGTGTGTGTGTATGCCTGTGTATGACTGCTTTAAAACTTGTCTCATGTACAGATATGCATTACCGCTATTGCAATCATGACAGTGAACTGTTCCATCAATCACAATTCCTTCATGTGCTCGTCCTCCCATCTGATAATCCCCAGCCTCAGCTGACTTTTTCTACATTCCTATAATGTTGCTAATTTAAGTATGATATGTAAGCAGAATCATATAGTATGTAATTATTGAAGTTAATGTGCCACTCAGCACAGTACTTTTGAGATCCACCCCAACAGTCTGTATCACAGTCCTTTCTTCTGAATGCTGCATTATTATCCTTTGCTTGAGTGTACTATACACATCTATCCATTCACTAAATGAAGCATAGAGAACGTCTTAAAGACCCATTGTGTGTTGCCTTTATCACTAGATAAACTCATCTTATTGAACTGTGGTGCGGTATTAGAGGAAAACATCATGATTTGTTGCGCTGTTTGTCAGGTCATGAATGTTTGGGTTGAGCATCTCAGCCTGACCTCCCGGAGACCTGCAGAGTGGCCTGCACTGTTTGGATTGGGAACTTTGCGGAGACCAGCATCTCAGCCTGACTGTTTGGGACCGGTAGGCCCGCCCGCCACCTTCAGGGAACTTCCTGGAGACCGGCATCTCGGCCAGGTCTGATGGGACCCGTAGGCCCACCCTTCACCCGCAGGAAATCTCCCAGAGACCAGCAGCTCAGCCTGGGCTGTTTGGATTAGGAACTTTGCGGAGACCAGCATCTTGGCCTGACTGTTCAGGATGGGTAGGCCCGCACTTCACCCACAGGGAACTTCCCGAAGACCAGCATCTTGGCCAGGTCTGTTTGGGACCGGGAACTTTGCAGAAACCAGCATTTTGGCCTGACTGTTTGGGACCTGTAGGCCCACCCTTAACCCGCAGGGAACCTCCCAGAGACCTGCCTGGGACAAAGTACGGCAGACCGGCCCGCCTGAGATTCCACAGGCTCCAGGTTGACCATGCCCAGCATCCGTCTTACAACTTAGGGAGCCAGGAGCCTGCAGAGGGGAGTTAGGACCCTGCAAGGAAGCCAAGAGCCTGTGGGGGAGCCACTGCCACTCCAGGAACTGAGGGTGCGAGAGGTAATTCACCACACATGCAGAAAAATTGGAACACTGCTCAAAGCAAGGAAATATAGAAAAATGACAAAAGGAAAGACCAAAAGGCAGGCTCAAAGCTCTAGTCCTCCCCAAGAAAGCTTAGAAGCCATGTACATAGAAGAAAAAAGAAGCCATACACCTGAAATGTCTGAAATGATATCAAATGAAATAAATATGCAACTAGGGAAAGCTATGGAGAAATTCAAATCAGAAATACTTGCCCAGGTAAAAGAAGAATTGATCAAAACAGTGAAAGAAATAGTGAACGCATCTACTGAAAACACAGCTAAAAAATTAGAGGAACAAAGAAAACAGATAGAATCCCTAAATGAACACTATATGAAACAAACAGAATACATAAAGCAGATTCAAAGGGATATACAGGAAATCAAAAATGCAATTGAAAGCTGCCAAAACTGCCTCAATGAAAGTGAAGATAGAATTTCAGACCTCGAAGATAAGATTGCAGCCAGTGAACAGGAAAGACAAGATCTTTTAAAAATAACAAAGAATCAGGAAATAACAATTCGACACCTGCAAGATGATGCAAAGAAAAATAACATAAGATTAATAGGGTTAAATGGAAAAGAAAGGGACAGCCCAAATGATATCAAGAGGATATTTACAGAAGTAATAGCTGAAAACTTCCCAAACATGAGAAGAGAAACTGACATTTGGATAAGTGAAGCATATAGAACTCCAAACAGCCAGACACATAATATAATCACCATCCCAGAAATCCAACATAAGAATAGAATACTACAAACTGTTGGAGAGAAAAGACAGATCACCTATAAAAGAAAACCTATCAGAATCATGGCAGACTTCTCAACACAAATAATGAAATCAAGGAGAGCATGGAGTGAAGTATTTCAGATCCTAAAGCAAAACTACTTCCAACCCAGACTGACATACCCTGCAAAACTGTCCTTCAAAATGGATGGAGAAATAAGATACTTCCATGACAAAGAACAGCTGAAGAACTTCATGAACACCAAACCAACTCTACAAAGAATGCTGAAAGACATTTTAGATACACATGGGATAAAACCACCAAGCAAGGCAGACAATTAAACAGAATGGAAAGCTAAAGACACAACAGCAGAAACAATAAACCAATATATAACAATATATAACAGTTACAACCATTAATGTAAATGGCCTCAACTCGCCAATCAAAAGA
Source organism: Dolichotis patagonum (assembly GCA_004027295.1). Taxonomy (NCBI): domain Eukaryota; kingdom Metazoa; phylum Chordata; class Mammalia; order Rodentia; family Caviidae; genus Dolichotis; species Dolichotis patagonum. The sequence goes on from PVJX010010114.1 coordinate 56,863, forward strand.
AACAGACTGGCAGAATGGATCAAGAAACAACATCCAACCATATGTGTCTACAAGAAACCCATCTAACCAAAAAGGACACTCATACACTGAAAATAAAAGGATGAAAAACAATACTTCATGCAACAGGAAACCAAAAAAAAAGCAGGAGTAGCAATCCTGTTTGCAGACAGTGTGAATTCCAAACCAAGAATGATCCAAAGAGATAAAGAAGGTCACTACATACTAGTTAGGGGGAAACTTGAAGAGGAAGAGATAACAATCTTAAATATATATGCACCAAATTCAGGAGCACCCAGCTATATAAAGCAAATACTAACAGAAATGAAAAATCAAATAAGCAATAATACAAGGAGACTTTCACACACCTTTGACCCAACTAGACAGAAAATCAGCAAAGACATAACAGAACTGAATCACACCTGTGAACAAATGGACTTGATAGATGTATACAGAGTGTTCCATCCAACAACATCAGGATACACCTTCTCAGCAGTACATGGGACATTCTCTAAAATAGACCATATACTAGCCCACAGAACATATTTAAGTAAATGCAAAATAATTGAAATTATCCCATGTATGTTATCAGATCATACTGCGTGAAACTAGAAATTAATGCTAAAAGAAATTGCAAAAAACCTACAAACAAATGGAAACTGAATAATATACTCTTGAGCAATCAGAGGGTCACAGAGTAAATTAAAGAAGAAATTAAAGAATATCTACAAGTAAATGAAAATACAGACACAACTTATCGGATTTTGTGGGATGCAATGAAAGCAGTCCTAAGATGAAAATTTATTGCATTGAGTTCCCACATCAGGAAGACAGAACAAACACAAATAAACAACCTGATGCTACAACTCAAACATGTATAAAAAGAAGAGCAAGCCAAGCCCAAAGCCAAAAGAAGGGAGGAAATTATAAAGATCAGAGCAGAAATTAATGCAATAGAGACTAAGAAAACAGTACAAAGGATCAATGAATCAAAGAGTTGGTTTATTTATTCTTTGAAAGAATAAATAAAATTGATAAGCCCCTGGCCAACCTTATTAAAAAAAGGAAAGAAAAAACTCAAATTCATGCAATAAGAAATGAAAAAGGTGAAATTACTACAGACTGAGTGGAAATGCAGAAGATCATCAACACTTACTTTGAAAACCTCTACTCTCATAGGTTCGATAACACTGAAGAAATAGACAGATTCCTAGATACATATGAACTACCAAAGCTGGACCAGGAAAATGTAAAACTGCTGAATAACCCAATTTCTATTACTGAAATTGAAAATGTAATTAAGTCCTTGCCTACAAAGAAGAGTCCAGGCCCAGATGGATTCACTGCAGAATTCTACAAGAAATACAAAGAAGACTTAACTCCAACACTCCTGAAACTCTTCAATGAAATTGAAAGGGAAGCAATTCTTCCTAAATCATTCCTGGA